>CM077647.1:13690109-13860109 GCA_039707465.1 Rhabdophis nuchalis | reverse complement strand
GAGACAGGTAATGTGACAATAGAAGAGATAAATGTAGGATCCCATTTGCTATTTAAGAGAGATGGGGAGTTGGAAGAAAAGGAGCTGGGTGCAACTCCGAGATACTTCAAATTAATGAGAATTTTATTGGGTGTCATTACTCCCCCGTTTAGAATGTGACGTTACAATGCCTTGACTTTTTAAATTGAATTGATATAATTATAAAATTATCTCCACATAATTAACTCAAGGATTACATTTGATACTATTTAGCATGTAATCAAAGCCTATTATGTTTTAGCTATAGGAACACCAATTACATTTTAAAGGGTTACTTAGATCCAGCTCCATTGAGGGGTGGGGTAGTGGGATATCTATTCATGGCTGCATTCATTTGTAGATGAAAAGGGGAAAGAAGGATTAAATAATATAATATAGCTCTGTTGGTTCACTTTGGGGACTAACTCTTCTTTTGTGTCGCCATTTATCTTTCAGATTTGTGAAATTGAAGGAAGTTTGCTGCTTACTTCATCCTAAAGCCCCCAAAACACATCAAAAAATAAAATCTCAACTGTAGCATAATTCTTCTCTAAAAATAGGGTCTCATCATTAGCATTTCCTCAATTTTGTGGGGGAGGGAGAGAGAAAGAAAGAGGGAGGATGGGAGGGAGGGAGAGCTTGCTGTCAATTTCTCAGAAGAATTTTTTTTTAAAGATTCCTTTAATTTTTGGGGGAAAAACCAGAAGAACTTACTGAAGATTCATTTTGCACTTCAGTTCGAAAGGGCTTTTCCATCAGGCTAACCAACAAGTTTTTAATTGCTATTTTTATTAGCAGGGTTGCTCTCTTAAATCAGAAATGGGGCATTTAGGAAAGAATCCCTTACTTGAAGGGCAGTTGTTTCTGATTGTATAACCTCTCACCTTCTTACTTTTAGTAGCCACTTAACACCTTAGAACACCCATCTTGTTCGCCCCCAATCTCTAACGATCTGTAACTTTAAAGAAAAGACCTTAGCATTGGAGATAACTGCGGCCCAAAACAATGAGAAAGTTTTAATATTGTTACTATTGAATTGAAGTAGCTGATAAAAGCAGAGAGCAGTAGCTTTGCTTTGTTTACACATGTGAAGAATTCATCGCATAGATGTATGTGGGATGGTAGTCCTAAGGTAGAGTCCTAAAGTATTCCTTTCTATGCCCTGGGAAAGCTTTCTTGCTTGAAAGGTCCGGGCCACACGGGGGGGGAAAAGATGGGCCAACATCCTTCCCTCCTGAGCTAATTCTGAACTCTGCAAAATCCAAGAGTTCAAAAGAAGTAGGAATTAACATCTGGAAGGAAAGCAGATGGGATTGTACAAGATAAGCTGAACAATGTGGGTAAATGGTGAAGTGCCAGAAGTGTTGCCTTTTGCTGACCCTTCTGAAATTCTTAGTAAATGTTGGAGAAAGTGGTTCAACCTGGTAGTTGGATCCCTTTCGGGGAATGGGTGACAGAGAGACTTATTTGGTGGGGGCGGGAGGGAAATAGTGGAAGAAAAGTCCCAAAGAAAGAAGTCTGCCCACCAAGATTTGCAACGTCAAGTAATGTTGATGTTAATAGCAAATTCAAAACATGGTAAGAGATAAGCAGCTGAGCAGCTTCAGCCGTGGCTTTTTTCCTTTCCCCAATCAAAACTTCATTGAATAAACCTTGAAGACATTTCCAGATGTGCTTCTATGTCCCTGATGTGTACAACCTAGATGTGTGCTGGATACCTGTGCCAGGCGAAAGCATATTTCTAGAAAACTCATAAAGCATAAATGCAGGGGGACGAGAAGGAAGGAATGCATGGGTAAGTCTACTTTTAAAACCAATTTCATTGTAATTTTTACAATGACAATAAAGATTATTATTATTATTATTTTCTTTCAAGATCATTTCAATTCTCTAAATTCTCTAGTCTGCTTCTGCTGTTGCAAAAAATGACTGAACAGGTTAATTTTTTCTGTAAAAAAAATATATGTCAGCCTGTCCCATCTTCCTATGCTGGAAAAACAGAGAAGGAAAGGTTTCAATTTATCTTACTGGTAAGCAAGATATTTTGCCATCTCCCCAATGTTTGGCTGAGTGTGCTTCCTCCTCATTCCACAGAAATTAAATATAACAGGGACAGAGGAGTAGAGAAATTGCAGCTCAGTTTCATTCTGCAAGGCCGAGCCACAACAGGATTGGACCTCTTACATGGTGCTTCCTTTTTCCAATCCTAGGTCCTACAAGAGGCAGTGGAAGTGCCAACTGATTCCATCAGCTTCTTTCTGAACTTGGACTAACCAACGAGTGGGTTCTTTCCATGGGAAATCTCATTCTAATGCCCTGCGGTTATCCTAAAAGTAGCCCCATAGCATCTCCAAAACCTTTCCTTTCCCAAAGGGTGGACCTCTTCGTTTGTTTTATTTCCCACCAAAGAAATAAAGAAATTTGCCATTACCGGAAAGGGTAGTCATTCTTGTATCAAGAGTTTGCAACTGACTTTTGCATGGGGATAGTTTAACAGGAATATACTTCTGAAGCTTCCCCTGAGCATCCTTCCAGTAGAAGAGGCTAGTCTGAAAATCCAAGAAGTCCCAAGGTGCTTCCCATAGATAGAAGCAGGAGTTGACTAGACAGACTGGATGCTAAATCAGCAGAATGTGGAATGGCTTTTTGGCACACCTTGAGTTTGCTAAATTACTTCTCCTCTAACAGACAAACCACTGACCACTTAGAAGTAGTTCTATAGCCTTTCCTAGGCATGTCCTATATCATGGGCAAAACGTATTGGCTCGTATAGTACCTGGCTGCCAGTTGGAAACCTACTTGAATGGGGCATTAGAGTGCTGGCTTATTGCTATCAACTGATTTCATCATCAGATGATAACTGGAGCAAGAGATTGCTTATGAACCAACTATTTCCTTAAAGTTAAATCCCTATGAACCTTAATTGTATTTGATTGTCCTTATATTTTCCAATAGATACCAACAGGGCCGCAGATCTTACAAGGTTCAGTTTTGAAGAGATGCATTTATTTTCATAAACAATACACGGTTTTTAAGTACTGCTTTTTAAGAATCCCATTAAAATTTGGGAGTTGATTAAGAGGCAATTCTAAACAAGTAAATACCTAGGACTGAGTTCAGTGACATGGAATGCCAAGTAAATGGGCAGCCTAATTTAGTTGGAATTAATTCTATTATATCAATGAAACCAACCATGCAGCAAACCTGTTTAGTATAAATAAATCTCTTTTCATTCTTGTGGATTCTGCAATTAAAGATTTTCTTCCAGTACTATTTGCAAAAATTTTAAATTACTCCTTCCAAAGGATGCAATCCTATGTAACCTTACTTGAGAGTAAGCCTTGTGAAATGTAATGGGTTGGTTGTTGTTGGTTTTTTTACCAAATATGTGTAACCTTGTATTCTAAGGGCTGTAAGATGACTGGGCTATAAATGAATTACAGAAGATATTCCCCAAATACTCCCCAATATAAACTAACTCAAATATGAGAAGGGGCAGAATTAAAGGCCCACCAAGTAAACCCACCTTAAATGCAACCATTTTTTGTTTCAGATCAATTGGAAAAATGATCCAAACATATATTAACAATCAGCGAACTTTTAGATTCTACATACAATCGGATTTCCTAAATACAAACTGCTTTTTTTAAATAGGCTCATACAATTTGCTCTGTGATCAGTTATAGTTGTTACATTATTTGGCTAAGGTGTAAATAGCTAAAGAAAGGTGGGGGGAATAATCTTAGGGAGAAAACAAAAGGAGCCTTTTGCAGTATTTTTTTCTTCCCTTGGATTTGATTTCCAAGGTTCCCTGTAGATCCAAACCAACAAATGCTGTTGCCACTGAACCACAAATCTGATATTTGTGGACAGCATATTTTCTTCTGAAAGATGAAGATACAGAAGGATTCTCCAACACCCATTTCTGATAAAAGCCTTGGACAATTCTGACAATCCTTTGGACACTGATGAGAAATCTCTATGGACACAGCAAAGCTTATTTTTCTACAAGCATAACTCTATCTCACCTGCAAGATTTTAAGATTAAATCTGTCCTTTATTTGCATTTCCAGACTGAGAATGTGATTAATTCTGTTCTATCCAGTATATTTGAATTTCTGTTGGAACCTAGCCTCTGACTGGGTAAATATGACTTCTATAAAATAGCAGGTGATAAGTCCTGCCAGTTTCCATATTTTCCTGCAGCAAAGTATTGACTTGTTCAATTCCTTCCAAAGTTAATTTTACAAAGGTTTCTGCTTTCTGCCAAGATCTGATCCCATTGCAAAGTTTTATCTGCATTTATTTCTTGCATTTATTTCAGAAAGCTGCAGCACAGTTTATTTCTTATTGACAGTCAGTCATTTGCAATTATAGATATAAATAAATTCTTGAATGATAATGCTGATATATAGTAAAGAGACTAAAGTTCAAAGTGCAGTATATTTAATTGGAAGTGAACTTCGGTGGAGTTCTCTTTTAAGATTAACCTAGGTATGATCGCTCTGCACTGTAATTATCTTTAAAAATTAAGTTTGGCAATGTAGTTTACTTCCAGGCAACATAGAGTGTTTCTTTTTAAAAGTTCTTCTTGGCAATTTTCCTGAGATTTTTTTTTAATTGCAGAACAAATGAAAGTTACATTGAGTTCATCCTTCATAACAGGATTTTAATACTGTCAGGGTTTGAGTGTATTAATAGAGTGTTAATCTTAATCCAAATGTAATTTTAGAATTTCCATGTATGCTCCCTTAGATAATTTCTCTAGGATGTGTAGCTTTTTCTTCAAAAAGAAACTATTATACTGTACGTGCAAATTTTATTGTACATATCATTACATATTAAATCTAAAAGCTTTCAGATTCCAAAATTAAAACTGGTAACTTTTTCCTTGTGTGCAAATTCTTAATTATATTTCTCAATTACTAATCTAGAGAACCATCTATCTGCAAAATATTCACAAATTTTACACTTACACATAATCCTCCTGGGAGGCAAGAAAGTAAGAGACAACTAGTGTGAAGTTTCAATGCACACATTGTAGGTTTCATAATAAATTTGGGTTGTTTTTATTTAATGCACTCTTCCAAGATCTAAACACACAAAAAATGCAGTGAAAATGTCTACAACTTTTGAGACCGCAGCAGTCGTAAACAGAAACATTCATCTTTCATAAATTATAAATATTTGA
This sequence comes from Rhabdophis nuchalis, assembly GCA_039707465.1. Lineage (NCBI taxonomy): Eukaryota > Metazoa > Chordata > Lepidosauria > Squamata > Natricidae > Rhabdophis > Rhabdophis nuchalis. Next base: position 13,854,900 of record CM077647.1, on the reverse strand, counting down.
TATCGCGAATTGTAAAACGCAAGTTTCATAAAACTGGAAAAAAAAAACCTTTGCTTTGCTACAAGGCAGCACCATTGTATACCCTCTCCTACGCATTTAAGGGTTATTCACAGAATTTAATATTACAGCATTTTAAGTGTCTCTCCTCCCCCAAAGTTGTAAGGAATATGTACACCTGTGTATCTTTTATAGCTGCGCAGTGTGTTTTTAAGGCAAAGTGAGTGGTTCACCACCAAGCAGGCTGCAGTCCTGGATAGTTGAACAGGTGAAGGGAATTTGTGGGCCCGGGGCAAAGATTTTGGATGCTCACCTTTGAAGCAGAGGGGGGGGGGGGAAATCTGCACCGGTACAAATTCTTTACTCAGCTCACACGGAAAGGAGAGCATCGTTAAAATTAAAGGCCCAACTTGCAAGCAAGGCTCTTCCAACTCTTTGTGGGGTCTTTTCTCCATTTATTATTATTAATTTTTGGAAGGAAAGGCAGCACTTACAAACCCGACCTGTTGTTTCTTTTAAAGAAAGTAGAGCGAATTTCCTTCAGAAAGAATTTAGTGTAGTCTCTCAGGGGGGGGGGCACCCACCGACCCATTTTCCCCACCTCTCCCGTCTCCCTTTCCTGAACTAAGAGTCAGTAGGGTGAGCGTCCCAGCTTCCTTTGCACCCATGTGCCCATAAGTGCCGAGGGGGGAGTCTAAACCAGCCCCTCCCCAAAAGGAAAACCCTGTAGCTTGCAACGTGACCCGCCAGGCCGCCCCGCTCCGGGCCTCCGAAGCAGAGAACGCCGCCCGAGTGAGCGGCCGCCACCGCAGTGCTGAGCTACGAGACTCCCACCACGGAATGGAGATCGCCGAAGCTTACGGCTTCACTTCGGCGGGCACCCCAAAGCGCGGGGGGATGTTTTCTGAACTTTTCCCGTCCCACAACTGGCCTACAGAAGAAACAACGGACGTCTTAAGCCTCCTGGGAGTTTCCCCCCTATTTAACAACTTTTTCTAAGTCATTTTTTTTTTCACCCATCCCTTTAACAGAGAAATATTGAGAAAAATTACGGGGCCCAGTTCAGAGCCTCGGGATTTATTTATTGTTTTACTTGAATTCCTCAAACGGCAGCATGTTGGGATGGTATGTTTACCCCGTGTATTTTCACGGTTAGAGTCTTTCTTTCATATCCACTGCCGCAAAGACAGCATAAGAGGAGGGAAAGGATGGGGTGGGGGGTGGGGGAGAAAAATAAACATTTAAACTCGCAGAACAAATAGGAGATCTATTTATTCGGTTCACAGTCTCGTGAAATGCAGCAATAAAAATCTTTGGACTTCAGCAAAAGTTGTCTTTTTATATCTATATATATATATATATATATATTGAGTTTCAAAAAAGAGTGTCCAGTCCGGTTAAAACCGTGTGTAAGTCTATAAAAAGCAACTGAAGCTTGTTGGTTTTTTTTAAAAAATCGACCGTCGTCTAACTTTTTTTTTGTAGAAACAAAAAAAGTAAAACAAAAAAAAATCAAAAAAATATTTTATAACCAGATATTTGGATTCTTTAACAACACCTTACCTGCAATTTATATTTATATATGCATATATTTATAAATTACATATATCTATATGTATTTACACACAGAGAATATTGCAGAATTCTATCTAATACAATATTTTCCACTATTTATGCTGGTATAATCTTTGTACACTGGCCCTTAGATCTATCTTTTTTTTTTCTCATCCTCATCATTAAATTATTGCATTGTCTATAGCCCATCCGGCTGTCCGCGGCCGCCGCTCGCCCCCCCACCTTCCCTCCGCTCTCTACTCGCTGTCGGACTTGCCGTCTTTCGAGGCGGTGGAATGGTTGTACAGCCCCTGTGCCATGAGGTGCACGGCCAGAGAGTTTTTGCTGCCGGTGGCTTTCTTGATTTTGGCTCGTTTGTTCTGGAACCAGATTTTGATCTGGGACTCGTTGAGGCTCAGCTCCTGAGCTAGGCTCTGGCGCCGCTGCTCCGTCAAGTACCTGTTGGTCTGGAACTCCGCCTTGAGTCTCTGCAGCTGCTCCGCGGTGAAGGCCGTCCGCGGCCGCTTGTCCTCCTTGTTCGGGTTCTTCTTCTTTGGTTTCCGCGATCGGGGGCCTGCGAGCCGCGGGGAGAGGAGGAGGAGGAGCAGGACAGAGAGAGAGAGAGAGAGAGAGAGAAAGAGAGAGAGAGAGAGAGGAGGGATGAGTGGGAAGGCACCGTCAGCCTCCTCTCGCCGGCCTCGCCAGCTCCGGGACGCGAGCTTGGACGCTGGGCGGCCTCGCCAGAGGAAAAGGGGCGAGGGGAAGCCAAGATACCCCCCCGCCCCTCCCGAGGACGGCCTTCGGGAGACCGCCAGCCAAAAGGGATCCCAGCCAGGAAGCCGAGGGCCCCTTTGGCGGGGGAGGAGCGAGGATGGAACCCACCCGGCCCATGCTCCGCAGCCAGCCACTGCGCTTTGGCGGCTCCCTTCTGCCGACGGTCCCAACTCCAGCCTGCTTTTCTTCTTTGTTACCTCCCGGCAGCATTAGGACCTGGGGGTCCCTTGCAAGCCCCCTCCCCGAGGAAGCCAGGCTCCGGCAGGCGCTGCCTCTCTACTCTGAGGCCGCCGCCGCCGCGGCGGATGGCGAAAACCCGGCCGCAATGGCGCTCTCCTTCCCCGTTCTGCCCGGACAAGCCAGCTTCGGTTCCGCGAGACAGCAAGCCGGGAGCCCTTTACCGGGAATTTGGCGGCCGTCTGACCTGTCGAAGACTGCTCGGAGCGGAGCGTTCCGGGGGGGGGAGGGAGTCGGGAAATGTTTCTCGGGTTAGCCCGGGAGGGAGCGGAGACTGGGCCGCTTCGCTCGGCCTTTGGGAAGTGGCGGTGGGTGAGAATCCCGTTATTTTTCTTTCTCTGGAACCCTCCAGCCAAGGTCTCAAGGGCGGCGTGGCCTCTTTTTCACACGAACAGCCAGAAAACCTTTCCCGCTTCCAGGAGTCGTGGGAAGAAGCCTTCGGGGACTCCCGGATTCGCAAAAAAACGAAACGGCCCCTTCGGGAAGATTTCCTGGCTTTTCTGCACCCCACGACCCTTCGAACAGCAGCGCCCAGCTGGGAGAGCAGGAAAGCGGGCAAGGATTCTGGGCTTCAAGGCCGGCTAGCCTTCTCGCGCCGCCGCTTCCCTTCCCCTTTCCCTTTTTGCCCTTTTTCCAAGAGGAAAAGAAGGACGAGGCCGGCCAACCGGCGAACCGACTCGGCGTCCGGAGAGGAGGCCCGGCTGGGTCGGGATCGGGGCCCCGAGACAAAATAATACCATAACAAAGCGGGAAGGTGGAGAACAATGGAGGTCAGGCTCCGGTGCCAAATATCGCCCTCCCCCCGCACCAAAGCTCTCACCACAAAATCTTCCCTTCCCGTTTTTTTTCTTTCCTTTTTTTGTGCGTGTGGAAATAGATCATAAAATGCAGCCGGGCAAGGAATGAAAATTCCGTTTGTTGGATTCAGGAGGAGGATGCAAGCAAACGCATCCCACAGCGAAGCCCTGGCTGATCGCAGAGGCGGGAGGCGCATCCCGTTCGTGGCGTCACCTTCCCCTAAGCGGGTCGAGAGCGCCCTCGCAAAACTCTCGCGGCCTTCGTCCTTCCCCAGACCCCTGGAACGGCTTCCAGCGCCGTGGCGAGGGGAAAGGGCGCAAAGGCCCACCAGAGGAGGCGAGCTGCCGATCTCTCAGGAGCGCTCTCCAGCCCTTAGCGGAGCCGAGGAGAAGGCGGCAGAGCAGGGTGGGCTTCGCCACGGTCCTGCCATTTTCTGCCCGGTTTTATTTTATTTGTTCCCCGGCCGCCTTCCACGCAGTTCCATCAGCGGGAAGACCCCGGCGCTGAGCAAGGCCTGCTACGGAAGCTTTTCAAGGCTGCTTTCAGGTTGGCAAGGGGAGCTTTCGGCACAGGCCTCCCACGGCTTGGATGGGGGGATCTCCCCGCCGCCGCCGGTCCGCCTCCCCCCCTCCCAGGCCGGTCCCCTTCAAGGAATACCACCTTCTCCGCCATTCTCCTTCTTTCTCCCGAGCCTCGGCTTTCGCTCCGGCCTCTCAGCCCAACGAGCGAGTGACCGAGCAGACCCAATGCCGCCGCTTACCTGAGGAAGGCCTGTCCGAGTAGCGGGTGCAATAGACCCAGGCCGGCCACAGCATAGGCTGCCCACCGGGATATGAACTGGCCTGCGAGCTGTCCGAATCCGAGCTGAGGGACAGGTCCCCGCCGCCCCCGCTGCCGCCGCCGCCGCCGGACTTCAAGGCTCCGACCAGCTCCCCGCAGTCGCTTCCCTTTTTGGCGGGGATTCCAGTCTTGGGACCGCCGCTGCCGCCGTCGCCTCCTTCGGTCAGGGAGCCCGCGGCCGGAGCAGCCGAGGGACTCCTGGCGTCCAGCAGGTGCGGTGGCGGTTGCTGCTGCTGTTGCTGCTGTGGCGGCGGGGGTTGTCGCCGTCGCCGACGCTCCGGGCTGTTGTCGCGGCTGCTGCCGCCGCCGCCGCCTCCCTCCTTTCTGCGGCCGAACTCCGGGCGGAGGATGTTGTCGATGAAGAAGTTGGTGATGCGGTGCGGCGGGTGCGGGTGCGGGTGGTTGCCCGGCGCTTGGAGCACACGGGGCGCCAGCAGGGCCCTCCTCCGGCTGGCCTCTCCGTCGCTGCCGCTGCTGGCCTCCTCCGGCGGCGGCTCGGCGCCACCGTCGCCCGGGTGCTGCTCGTTCTCCTCCATGCCGGCCCGCGGATGCCCGAAAGCTGCCCTCGCCTTTGGGCGACGCACCCCGCCCACCCCGACTGCCAGGCGGGCCGGTCGGCGGGATCCAGAGGGAGAGAGCGGCTTCTTTGGAAGGCGGCTATCCTGCGCCTGCCTCGGGCTGCGCGTAGTTGAGATGCCGCGGTCTCCTTCTCTTCTTCCTGCCTCCCGGGGCTATTATAGGGTTCCTCCCTTCAGTTCTGCAGGCCCCTCCTGCGTCCTTGGCCCAGCAACGTAGTCATCGTTAGGACTAAACATCCGCTCCCCCCCTCCAGCCCACAGCCCTCCCGCCCCCCAGCTCCGGCTCCTGTGGGTTGATAAGAGCCTGGCGATATCCTTGCAAAAATTACGCAGCTGCAGAGAAATCCTCCGTGGGATAAATAAAATAAAAAAATAATAATTAAAAAGTCAAGGCAGAGCCATCGGTCTGGCTGGAGCGAGCGCCTGCCTCTGTCTCGCTGGCTCCCGCTCACGGCGACCGCAGCCCCGAGCCGGCACCAGAGGCTCCTGCACAATCCCCGCGGCTCTCCGGCTCTCCCTCCCCCTTCAGCCAAATATTCTAAGTTGCATTGGAGAACATGGACTGAGAAATTTATCCCTCTCTCTCATTCTCTCTCTCTTTCTCCCCCACCCTCACCCCTCTCTCTCCCCCCTCTCTCTCTCTCTCTCTTTTTGTCTCACCCCCGTCTCGGTTGCTCTGGCTCTCCGGATAAGGGGTGTGAATTTAGAAGCCACTTAAACTGAACCTGAAATACTTTCACTCTGGATTTTTGTTCTTATTTTTAATAGAGCTCCTGGAGTGACGTGGCCAAGCCGGTATCTTAGACACGTGCCTTGGGCCAATGGCAGAAGAAATCCTCCCACACGTGACGAAGAAGCGTTTTGGTAAATGACAGGAGCAGCCCCCTCCTCCCGGCTCACGATGGCCCCCCTCCCTCATTTTAAAGCGATAGCCTCCAACTTGCCGGAGAATTTTTTTTTTTAAAGAAGAAATGCTGAAATAATTTAATCCTCCAAAACAAGGAATATTCTTCGCGCCCCCCCCCCCCCCGTCCTGCTGGTGTATTTCCCTTCAAATCTTTGTCTGAAAGGGGGTTCTAGTGTACAATAACGATAACAATTAGGAAAACGAAATTGTTTACAACTGTAATTGGAGGCGAAAGAGAGGGAGGCAGAAGTGGGGGGGGGCGAATTCCCACAATTCCTTGCAAAAATAATATGAAATGAGCCAGACCCATACAAAGAGACTTTTTGTGTTACTGATTTATAGGGACCGAAGAAGTGGGGTATAAAATAAAATAGTAATAGTAATTTTAGGAAAGGAGGAGGGGAGGGAATCCCGTTTCTTTTGCTTTGCCTTGATTTTCGGCACCTAAAACAGCCGTCGTTTTTGTTTTGTTTCTTCTTTCGCAACCGCGAAGCTCCGCTGGTTGTTAATATCAGAAATTCCCGCTGTACGTTTTTAAAATTGTTTGTTTGTCATTGTTTGCTTTTAAAACTGCCCAGCCTTCTGCTGGGTCTGTTATTATTAGGAACTGCAATGCCATAAACATAAGGCGGCAGGATAATTGAATCATTCAGCTGAAAAACCGACAGGAGCCTTTGATCTTTTATTCCAGCATCCAAAACGATATTAAACAGAGAGGTTCCCGTTGACAGACAGCGGATGGTGAGAGCCCCCCCCCCCCCAGCACTTTTCGCAGAAATGATACAGCGATTTGGGGGATTTTTTTGGAGGGGGGGAACAGCACTGAGTCTAATAGCAAATGGCATTAGAATGTTAAAATCCTACAAAATCTAAGAAATAAAAGGGAACCGAAGTAGCCATCATTTCAGGAAGGGATACCCAGCGCTGCACGCTCTTTGCTCGATCCTTTCTCTTCCTCCTGATGCTAAAGGTATTTTTCTTTCTTTCTTTCTTTTTCTTAAATTCGCCAAACATCTCTATGCCTACAGACAAAACTAAAATAAGCATCTCCAGGCCTCCCTGGGCTCCTGGCATGGTCGCTCTTGAATTTGTGAAAGTCACACAAAGGTCAAGAAAAGGAAGGGAGGGAGGGGGGAGGGAGGGAGGGAAAGAAAAGAAAGTAGGAAATGGATGGATGGATGAAAGGAAGGAAAAGAAAGAAAGGAGGAAGGAAGGAGAAATAAAAGAAGGTAGGAAATGGAAGGATGGATGAAAGGAAGGAAAAGAAGGAAGACAAGAAATGAAGGAAGGAAGGGGAGGAAGGAAGAGAGGAAAGAAAGGAGGGAGGGAGGAGAAAGAAAAGAAGGTAGCAAATGGAAGGATGAATGAAAGGAAGGAAAAGAAAGAAAGTGAAAGGAGGAAGGGAGGAGAAATAAAAGAAGGTAGGAAATGGAAGGATGGATGAAAGGAAGGAAAAGAAAGAAAGTGAAAGGAGGAAGGAAGGAGAAATAAAAGGTGGAAATGGAAGGATGAATGAAAGGAAAAAGAAGGGAAGAAAGAAGTAAAAAGGGGAGGGAGGGAGGGAGGGAGGGAGGGAGAGAAGGAAGGGAGGGAGGGAGGAAGGGAGGGTTCACTTTCCATCCAACGTCCCTGGGGATGAGGGGAAAAAGACAAGCCACATGGTTCAGCGACTCCAGAGACCACAACCAAGCCAAAAATCGTGGCCAGTTCTTCCTCCCCTTCCAGAGCTTAGTTCCCAATTCAGAGATGGGCCTCTTAATGCTGCTTGCTCTTTTACCCGAGAAACTCCTTCCAGCTTTCCGTTTTGGGGCGGAGAGGAGAGGCGGAAAGCCTGGGAAATACAGTACTGAACCGGGAGGATCCCTGCCTTTCTCCTTACACAGGTGTCTCCCTGGACATAGATAGCAAAGTCGCCCCTTTTCTTGAGGGCAAGTAGCGGAAATATGCCTGAAATTGTTTTCACTGGAGATTAAAGCAATCCCCTCCCCCTCCCTCAAGAGAAACTGGACCCAAATCAAGTTGACTGTTAAAAGAATCAGCAAAAGTATGGGGTATAAAAACCTTAATAAGTAAATTCACACACACACACACACACACACACACACACACACACACACACACACACACACACACAGAGTTTTCGTCCAGAAGGAAAGAACTGGGAGAACCTCCGTTTCCCCAGGTTGTTTATGATAGCAATTATTATTGCCACAACATTTTGCAACGATGGAGTGTTTTTTAGCGTCAGGACTCAACTGAGGAACGTAATACTGGAGATAAACAGTATTTAGAGCAACCCGTGCTGCTTCTACCCATGTATAAAAATAGATTATTTGTCCCCTCTCTGTATTTTGAAGTCTAGCTCCTACAGACCTGACTCAGGCTCAAAATGGATCCTTTGAAGAAGGCGAGAAACAGGGAAGGACATTTGACCTGCCTCTTTTGAGCCTTAGTGTTAGCTCTGAACTCCGTACTACCTTTCCCTTGTCCGAAATATTGTCCTGCCTTCACCAACTTCATCGTGGTGACTCTTTTTCAAGTCCTTCGTGGTTCAAAGTGCAGGGGAACATCGGGATGGCTGATCTCAACCATCTGAGTTCTTAGCAGGCGTCTCGAGGTTAATATCTCACAGTGTCCCATGTAAAGTGATTAGGCTGTCGCTCAAAAAGTATTTTCTAATTACTTGGAAGGCCTGGCTCTGCTATACCCTGTAATTAAACGTGTCCAGGGTGTTGCATTTCAAATATTTTGCTGCAGGGTGGATCCTAAATTATTGACTTGAGCTTAAAATATCTTGAAGTAAACATAAGCTGTGCAAAGGTATCAAGTAACATTTCTTGTCACATAATGCTGACCACACTTTAACATTTCTATTTGTTGAAAATTACCTTGAAGCAGAGAATGTTCAATCGCAGGTTAAGAATCCAGGCAGACTTGCTAGGTAAACTCCGAAGCAAGAGAATTTTAAAAGAAAAATGCTATAAGCAAAACAATAATTGAGACAGACACAGGTCTGGCTTAAATCCCAGTTAGATTCTGTTATCACCACAATAATATTCTATACAATCATAGAATGTACTATTCCGTAATAGAATATTATTCACTGTTATCAAATCTGGAGAAAAGAAAAGAAATAGGGAGTCTGGCAAATAAAATCTGAATAGATTCTTAAAGCAAGCCATCTATTTGTATTTGTTTTTTTTAAATAAGAGCAACAGTTTTATTTCCAAATCAAATTTGAAATCTGAAAGTACATATGTGTCTATTTTAACAAGATAGAATATATTTCTACATCATGTATGTATGTATGTATTTATGTATGTATGTATGTATGTATGCCAAAATAATAGTTTTGACAGTGCTTATTTGATCAATTCTAACTGAACAGCAGGGAAGATTATTGTGAATAAACACTGTTTGTACAAAATGCAAATAATTATACTGATTTAATTAAATATTTACTTGTCCCTAGTTCCTGATAATTTTGTTGTATATTTGTTTTAAACACACTGTTGCCTTTTTTAAAGCCAGTTAAACCACACTGCTATGGTTGAATCCAAGTGAGTGTCCTGGTGTAGTTTTTAAGAGTTGAACCAATAATGATGTCACATTATCCATCAAATAAACTCCTCTGACCTGGTTGGAAATTAAACCACGATTTAAAAAAAATATTTGGGATGGAAGCCAGATCCATACGTTGAGACACAATTGGGCTGGTGGTCTATCTTTTAAGGCACGTCTCTTACTGACGGTTTTATAATCTGCCCACAATTGATCAAGACCTTGAGAAGAAAACTTTCTCTTTTTCTTCAAAGGCTCACATAAATGGACTTTGGAAAGTTCAGTTCTTTGCATTTCCATCAGCAGCAGCCCTCTATAAAAATATTTCTGTTTCATGTTTTGAATATATTACTACACCCGTCCTAATGGAAATGTAGATTGCTGTACGTGTTTTGAGGCTTGGCTTCACTTACTTGGTGCTTAAGTATCAGGCAGCTGTTGGGAAGAAGGTAAGTAAGAACTAATGAAAGCAATCAGATAGGTTGGACGCCTGCTAGGTTTGTCTACCAGAAAATACATTTCCCTGGTTCCTATAAAACCTAAGTCACAATGAGAAGTTAGCTAGCAAAAGAAAAATAATTCTGGAAGAGTTAACTAAATCTGCCTGCAGGCTGATTTGTTTTGATCCAGTACTGAGTGAAGGGTAGCTCTGAAAAGTTTCAGAAGGTGGCAAAATCCAAAATTAACAACAAATCCGCCATTAAAAGGAATGCCTTCCTGTGACCAAAAAAAAAAACCACGAGAAAGTTGTCTGCAAAGATTGACGTTTATTGCCCTTTGCAGAGTGGCAGGAAAAAACTCCTAGAATTCTTTCAACTTCCTATGCTCACCGGCCAGTCGAGATTTAAAAAGAGAAAAGTTCAGACCTAGGGCTTGATATGTAGGATTTTTGGAAACAGTATACTCATCTGAAGAATAGCTGCGGTCTAACACACTCCCAAACGCTTGTAGCGTAGCTGTTGCCAGACGGAGATTTCTAGAGCAACAAGTTACTTTAAACATATAAATAACTTGTCTTCACCGGTTCCGCCGTGCAGAGCCCAAATTCAATCGTCTTTATGAATTAACACTCTGAGCTAGTGACGGAAAGAGATGAAATTTGAATTCCATAAAACATAAAAATAATATAGCAACTTATCTTGGGTGCTTTAAACGCCTCCTTTTATTTCTCTACCCCCCTACCCCCCCCCCGTGGGTGTAACTCAAGGTATTCCTCCTTCCATCAAACTAACTCTCCCTCTCTCTCTCTCTCTCTCTCTCTCTCTCTCTCTCTCTCTCACACACACACACACACACACACACAAAGTGAGAGATACCCTTTGTAGAGTTAAAAGACTGGTCAATTGGTTAAAACTCAATAAATTGGTTGCTGCAATTTTTCAGGATGTCCTATCAGCTTCTGAATGTCCTCTTCTCCCATACAGTGGTCAAAACTATTTTTTTTTTGTTGGTTTGGTTAGATTTTTTCATCTAAGCAAATCAACAGAAAATTATTTCAGCACTATATGGAAAGAAAGGACATTCAGAAGCTGATTTTTCAAATCCTGAAAAATTACAGCCATTAATTTATTGAATTGCAAAATAGAAAGCAATGCTACTTGTTCTCTTATTGCATCATAATTCATATCACTTTTTGTCTTAGCGCACACAAATGCATACAGTATTGAACCCTACTGCATGATAGGAAGTTTCTTTAAGTCCTGGGATCAATCTATGATTTATTTGTAGAATGGTAATGTTACCTCAATCACAAATCCAACATAATAACCTTAAACACCTTCCCCTTCCAAGAACCTCAACCTCTGCTATTCCATTTTCCAAGCCACCTCATTCTTTATTTCTTATCATTCTTCATATTTCATATTTCTGTGTATTCCAATATTCAAGGTGCCTGCCAAATATCAAATGATATAACAATTTCATAAATAAGCAGGCTATTCAAAAGTCCATTACAAACCTTTTGTGACACTTTGATCTTGAATACCTTACTTAAGGATAATTTTCCCACGGGAAGTTTCCAACTTAGGAACAAAATGTCCACATTGCATTCAAGAAAACAGAAATTGTCTCCGGAGCTCAGCATTCTGGTTTCTTGCCCCAAAATAAGAGATCTGCAAAAAAAATCAGCGGTGATTTCCAATCACAGGTGATATCTTACAGGTACAAGCAACTTTTCCCCTTGAGAAATATTGTCCAGCAATTGAACAATCTGAATTTAAAATTTTGTTTCTTACCTGGATTAGCCCCACAGCTAGTTAATCCCTCTCGCACCTCTTGCAGTTAACTACTTGAAGGTTAACTCTCCAGAGTGAATCTGTTGTGTTAGAATGAATGCCTTTAAAAAGTGGACACAGATAACCCCATTTTAATATCAGGGCTATTTTCAGAAAGGGATAAGAATTATCCTTAGGTTTTCATAAAGTAAAAATAAAAAGTTCTCAGATGAGAGAGCCTTATTAACTGCGTAATGCAGAAAATAGATTTTAAGAACATAAAAGGAAGGATTCCGGATTCCTGATTAGACAAACTACTCACAGATTTTAAAGAGTGAGAAAGAGAAACTTCCCCAAGACCAGAAATTGTTAGAAAAAAGGCATGAAACAACCACCACCACCAAATAATTGGGAGGGGGGGTTGTTTGTAGGCAAACATCTCAATCTCAAATCGCTTTCAAGTTGCTATATGTACAGCGAAAGGGCATTTTGTTTTTAATTGTTGTTTGGCTAAATAAGTTGGGACTTTCTACTGTGAGTGCTCAGTTTTTCACAAAATATAATATAGATCTTTATGTTTTTCACAAATTAAATATTTTCCCCTGCTTCATTTGCCTTCCTTTGGCTATTCTTTTTTTCCCCATTTCCACTTTTTCCTGGTCCACATCGGGAGGCGTATCAAATTTTTCAGCTTTCAATTTCCAAACATTAGATGTGCTCCAACGTTGGGACATGTCTTGGGGATTGTCAAGGTATTTTGGTTACTTTAGTATAATTTAGATGTGCCTGATAAGTAACTATATAAATATCTTCACTTTTTAACATTTTGTTTGTCTCATTTGGTCCCTGGGAAAAATGTTTCTACAATCTCATCTTTTCTACAATCTCATCTTTTCATTTTCGAGTTAAATCCTGAGGTTTAACTCGAACATGAAGGCAGAATGGTGTCTGCTCCTGTATTTAAGTAGTATAACTAGAGGCAGCTATTAGAGGCAACTTTCCCCCCCATCACCCTTAAAAGGAAAGTAAATAGAGAGAGGGAGGGAGGCAGGGAGGGAAGGAACGAACTAACGAAGGAAGGAAGGAAGGAAGGGAAAGGAGGATAAATTTTGGATTTTTCAAACCTATGATTAGGATGATCTATAAGAACCTAAAGTCTTCTAAAATGCCATTTCCTCAAAGAGCTGGGTTACATTTTGTTAACTGCACAACCGCACAGCCAGCGCCTAGATTATCAGTCTGCTCCTTCTGCCTCTGCTCAACTTCTGCCAGTCATTTTTAAGGGCTCTGCTTAAACTTTCCTGTGTTGTTTCTTGGATTTAGAAAGGCTAATCCTCATAGACACAACAGCTTCTGTTGTGATGATAAACTCCAACAGCTCAAGTATTAAAAGACACTGCGAAAGGGAAAGGGGTCTCTTCTCTAGACTTCCCACCAATGTAGCTAATTCTCTTAAACTTCTTTGGATTTACACCTTGGCAATTACTGGGAGACACAAGAATCCCTGGCTCTCATTAACCGTCTGATTTCAGTTCCAACGACCCCGCTAGATAATCAATTTTTATGGTCTCTTTAATGCTCCTTTCCAGCTGTTTTGGAAAGGAATTCTAACAAGGGCTTGGGCACCACTGGCCTGGGAATAAAGCTGAATTTGGACACTTTGTGTTTCTGCTTTACTCGCAGGGTTTTCCGTCCTCTTAGTCACTGCTCTTATTTTAATTCAGAATCTGAACTCTCCCATCGTGTTCAATTAGGAAATACGCTTAGGTCTTTGGCTCCATTGCAAGGCTGGGTAACATTTCAGAACTGGTACAAAGCATACGAGGGCATTTACACCTTTGGTGAGGCGGGATGGGAAGATCAGATGCTGCTGGTTTCATTCAGAACGAAAACCCTGAAAGAAATTGAGTAGATTTGGTCATGATCATTCTTGGAGTAGTTCCTTCAAATTAATGGGACAAATGAATTGTGAAGATTCATTGTCTCTGAAAATCTGGGCCCAACCTTTTGGCTTGGCTGACTGAAGAGAGACCAATCTACAAGTTGCCTCAATCCAACTGAAAGCAAAAGACCTTCATCCATCTTCATAAATCTCTGGGTGAAAACAGGCTTGTTTGTTTTTTGTTCCCCCAGGGCTTCTGTAATAACCTGTCTCTTACCAGGGAACAACTGGGTTTTCATACCCATCGTAGTTCTTGATGCTATGGATCTTCTAATGCCGCCAATGAAATGTCCCCAATTAAATGGATGGGATATGGTGCTAATCGTTATCAAATGCAACTCAAATCTTTTAATAACACTTATAAGTATGTACGTTGTCACTTAGGAGGAAATAAAAAGCAAGCTTCTATCCCTGTTTGGGATAGAATATTCAATACCGAACTGAATGGAACCGAGTAAACTCCATTGAAGTTACATGTAATCTAAGTTTGACGCTGCAAGCTGTAGTCCAAGAGAAGTAACTTTTTATTAGGCATGGGATGAAATTGGAGAGAAAGAAAATCAGCTCAAAGGTGTCCCTCTGGTGCTGGAAAGGAATGTCTGCAGCGTGTAATATACACATTTCTCAATCTTTCTCCGCTGGTTCATTCCCAACCCAACCACATCCTGGAGGTTGAGCCTCTAGATATACACGAAGGCAGACATTTCCCCACGTTTGGTAGGGCACATTTTGTACTTCTGGGTAAACATATGAACACTGAGCCAGAAATCCACTGTGATCCGTGGCTTTTCTGAAAGGGCATGCTTAGGATCGCCCTGCAAAACAGCGTTGCCAAACCAATTGCGTTGCATAGCTTCAATTTTGCCGCCTTCAGAATACTGCTGTGTGTGTATGTGTGTGGCGGGGGGGGGGGGGACGACCTTGTCTGGCTTTTTTCTGTTTTAACCTGATCTGAAAGTTCGGGATCAGTTAAAATGGGATCCGTTCTTTACTTTCGGGGGGGTGGGGGCTTGTTCCTCCTGCTAACTCTCTTTGCAGAAATTTCCGTTTTTATATTGCTAGCGATTGTTTCACAAAATATATGGCAACAGAAGTTTGTGTGCGGTATATTAAGAACTACCACTTGCTCAAAAGCAACAGTTTTTACAGTTCCTGCCCTTTCTTCACCCAACACACACACACACACACACACACACACACACACACGCACACACCAAATAACAAATTGTTTGAACATTTAGCTAATGGGCTTCTAGTCTAATGCTTCTTTCCCAAACGCAGGTATTTAAACCACTAGCGTATGGAAACCCAAGGCAATGATTTAATACCTCTGAAAATATTTTCTCACTAGCAGTAGTGACTCACTGTCACCAACCATTTCTGCGGTGATTTAAAAAAAATACTTGTTTTTATTATTGTTAGATCAGCACAGCCCTTGGTAGATGACTTGTAAGGTCCTTATGAGGAAATGGACTTTCTCTAGGATTGTTTTGCAAAGTTGCATGAGGCTTTCCTTTGAATAAATATGTATAGACGTGTATTGTAACTCTGATACATTCCCCTGTTACGAATACTGCCCGAATTCCAGTTATAATATGGTTTGTTTTTATTATTTTTGCACTGTTCAGCTAATTCGTGTAGGGTTTTCATTTCATTTCCTGAAATCTCCCCCATTATGATTCAGCTTCCCACAGCCTAACTATGTAAGAGAGAGAAACTTCCCTTCCCCCGTTGCCGTAAAACATTTGTATTGTGATCACAAACATCGCTGAAAGACTGTTTTGGCAAAATTAATATTTACTTTTAAGAAAATGCATTTAGGACTGGACAGTTAGAAAACCAAGCTGTTTCGCAAAGCAAGATAAACATCGATGGTTTTTATTTTATTTTAAACCGGACTGGAAGTCTGTTTACAACAGCGTTCTGATTCACTTCTGATTAATCAGACACGGGTTGAGTTGCTACGTAACATCTGGCTTTCTCCAATGAACCAAAACAACTTATATTGCTTTTTTGCGTCACAAATAAGGTGGAGGTAAAGTAGAGCAAGAGGAAGTTCGGAGAGAAACGGAGAAGACTTTTTATCTGGAAAACATTATTTTACAATACAAGCGGAGCTTCGGGGGCCCTTTCTGTCGGGAGGCTGAAAGGACCAGTGATGGCGGTGCCAGTAAGTGCCCCCCTCCCTCCCTCCCTCCCTCCCTCCCCCCCCCCCCGGTTTTCCCTTTTGCGGCTTTCACGCATTCTGGGTTTGCTGGCCCTGTAAACTCCGCTCGCCCGGATCTGCTGCTTGCCTAAAGGACAACGGCTCGCCGAGAAGGTCCCAGTTTAGCCCAGCCGTGGGGTGGAAGAATCTGGATGGAAACAGTGGCTGAAACCGGCTAGGCGTTTATTAGACCCGACGGCTCATTCACGGCTATTGCGGCCAGATTCCCCTACACACACACACACACACACACACACACACACACACACACACACACACACACACACACACACCTCACACTTCCGCTAGGCGCGGGGTGTGTATGTTGAAGACGGGGCCCGGCAACCCCTGCGCCCTTTTCACCAGCTCAGAGATCTGATCCAGCGCATCTCCGCAATCCGCCCTCGATTTCGAGGCGGGGATGATTCAAAGGCTGCCAGTTCACACGCCGCCGCTGGGCTGGACTGATCGAAGCTTCAAAGCTTGGCCGCCTTGAAAAGCTTGCAGCCCTGCTGGAGATTTGGTTGAGGGGGGGGGGCATTGCAACACTGGTCTGCGGGGGGGGGGGCGGGAGGGAAGGGATTTGGCCCGCATCGCTGCTCACTTCCCCCCTTTCAAAGTCCAGGACGAGCTGTGGGTCTTCCGGAGGGTTAAGGGGGGGGGGAGGCGGACAGGAGGCGCGGTGACATCCCACCCCACCCCCTGCATCCATGGCAGCCCCCTTGAAAAGAGATGGGGCGCCTATCAGTAACTACCTGTAGGGACTGTAACACATCAGTTGACAACCGTGTGTGTGTGTGTGTGTGTGTGTGTGTGTGTGTGTGAGTGAGTGATGGGTAGGCAATACCACTGCAGCGCTATCCTGAAGACAATCGCGATTTGTTTGTTTCTTTATATTTCATGTTTCTTAATCTATGGTCTGCGAAGCTGGAGAAAACCAAGGTGAAAATGGCATCCTGAACGGCAGGGCGAGGGAGCAAAAACAAAACCCGTTTTCAAAAAAAGTTATTCCTGCGGATTTCAATTGCGTTTTAGCAGATCCTAAGCCTGGTTTCCCCCAAACAATTTCCCCCAACCTCTATTTGGGGCAATCGCCTTGTTTTAACAGACCCCCGCTGGTCTAGTCACTTTGCGGTTTGTTTGGTGGGTGTTTTTCTTTTCTTTTCTTTTTTTGAAGGGTGGATACGAGTCCTTGAAAAGGCAGGCGCAACTTGCGCGGAAGTCTCTCTTAGCGGCGTCCCGCTCGCACCTCCGTTGAAAACGGCGGCGCGCTAAACGAAGTTGGGGCGCTTTCCTTTCCGAAGCAGCAAACGAAGATCCGGGGGGCAGTAATTAGCAGCACTGAGTTCAAAAAAAGCGTTTTTGTCCAGGAAGGGTGGCAGCAGGGTAGCCTGGACCCAATTCCCACTTCAATCCGGCCCGTCCCATGGGCGTGGGGGGCGCTGCTTCTACCCCAGTGGACCGAAGGGGCGAAGAGGCGACAAACGAGCAGAAGTTCTCGCCACTGGGATGCAGGAACGCCACATTAGGCACCGCCAGCCTAGCCGTGCCCAGAAGGACCCCGAGTCCCATCGTCCCTTTCCTGGGAATGAGGGCGATGTAGTCCAACTTCTGTGCTGGGCGCGCAAGTGGGGCACGCACCACTCCTGTGAGGCCGCTGAATTTTGGGAAGAGGGTGGGCAGAGACAGACACACACACCAACACCAACACCAGCATCACCAGCAGCTGCTGCATGTCAGATTCGACTCCACTTTCTTCTCTTTTCTTGCAATTCATTCACTGTAGACCTCTGTACCTATCCAGATACTCAATACAATGGAGGGTGATGATGATAATGAAGACGATGGAGGTGGTGGTGGTTGGTAGCACAGTCAGCCAGAGGATTAGACTGGGTTTGGCATTTTCATACACCCATGGAGTCCTTCCCAAGGATCTGGGACAGGCAGAGGTTGTTTGATAATATTAATTGTACAGTGAGGGATAAAAGCTGCCTTTTGTAAATGGACAAATCAATGCGTTCAAGTGGTACTCCAGATGTTTTGGGACTGCACGCCAAATGCCTACCATCTCGGTTTTCTCTTGCCACAGTCATTCTACTTCTATTTTCAGGCCTTTGTATTTTGTGACTTTTCCCCAGTTCTTTCTCTTCTCTTCTGCTGCCCCTAGGTACCCCCATGTTCATTTTTCAGACTTTTTTCTTTTGGTACAATTAAGCTTGTCGTGTTGTATGGCAAGTGCTCCTATTTAAATTTTAAAGTCTCAGAGCATTTTTCATTTTATTTGTCTATTTTATATATATTATGTGTTGTTTGATGGTGTTAAAACTATTGTCACAGAATGTAAGCTGTTCCAAATAAAATTGCCTTTTGCAATTGATTGTTACTGATTTTGTCAATGCTGATGGATGATTATTATTATTATTGTTGTTGTTGTTGTTGTTGTTATTTATTAGCAATCATTTTGAAAGAATTAAAAAATACTAAGGCAAAGAAATGATAGACCTGAAGGATAAGAGCAATAGAGAGACTATATATATATATAATAAATGTACATCAAAATTATTCAGTATATTTCCCTATACTTTCCCATTCTGGCACACCAACTTATTTCCATCACTGGAGTTGCTTTATATGCTGCTTTCTATTTTGTTTTGTTTTTAAATTATCACCTCTTTCTTTTGCAGAATTACACTGCTTTTGTCAAACTAGGTTTTATGGGTCTTTAACCTCCAATTATTTTATTTGCAATTTGACACTCATTACTTCTCTGTGTATACTGTATTATTCTGGACACCTGTTTTTATAATCAGTTCAAATTAATTCTTGACCTTTTTTTTTTTTGACTACACATATTTTAATGGCCCCATTCCCATCTCATTCATCTTAGACTTATGTTTCTGCTGAAAACTTTCACTTCCCTATAACAGAGTGGGCAGAATAATATTCTTCTTTTCACTTCTTTTAACATCAGCACCCTTACAGAAAAACAGAACAATAGAGTTGGAAGGGACCTTGGAGGTCTCTTAGTCCAGGCCCCTGCTCAAGCAGGAAACACTGTGCCATTTCAGACAAATGGTTGTCCAATCTCTTCTTAATAAACGTTCAATGTCAAAGCAAATACTCCTGATACATTTTATCTATGAATGCATAAACAACCAAGGGATATTACACATCTGTCTTATTCCTGGATGAATTTGAACATTTGCAAAGCATTCCGATCACAGTGGTACTTCCATCCTATCTTGTTCTTGCTACATTCAGCAATCAAACTTCAGTTCAAACATTCCATAATCCAGGCGTGTTCGCATTATGAACTCTCTCTTAATGTATAATAAAATAACAAATGTACAATAAATATTTATCTCAATGGCTATCTATTCCCTGCCCAAATAAAGCTGTACTGTATTTCGCTGAATTTTGTTCATTGTCACAATTCTTTTAATCATAATTCTGCTAAATACCTTCCCAGATACACCTTCTGAACTAATCATCCTGTCAGTTGGCATTCATTCTTGGTACCTTTTCTTTCTAATATGGAAAATATAAACTAATGACATTCCTCCTATTATCAAACATGGATGGAGCCTTCATGTAGCCTTAAACAATCCACACAGTCAGTTCACAAGCAAACCATATCCATGGTTCGGTTAAACCAGGGGTCTGCAAAGTCGGCTCTTTTAAGACTGGTGGACTTCAACTCCCAGAATGGGAGTTGAAGTCCACCAGTCTTAAAAGAGCCGACTTTGCAGACCCCTGGGTTAAACCATCTACACCTGCAGCCTTAACATATTGCAACATTCCCACAGCATACATCATGTCCCTTTCTTTACCTTTTCTTGACACTGCAACGTTTGTATTGTAGAATGCTGTATTTGTTTCAATGTCACACTTTGATATAATGCAATCATTCACATACAAAACTTTAAACATTGTTTTTATCCTAAATCAGCTTAGGATGAAGTCTAATCAGTTTTCTTCTTTAGCCTTTTTCAACAACTTCCAATGCAAATCTTTATATTTAACACCTCATTTTTGACACTACCTAAAATAATTTGACAACATTCAAAATCTCTCATAATTTGGATTCTTCATGAATAGTTTTAGCCTCTTACCATAAACATCTAATACGTTATGCTTGTATGTTGGCATTTCTTCATTCTTTTCATATGTGCATATGAATAGACTACTTAAACATGTATAAAATAGATGTACATTTTTCCGAGCAAATCTCACCAGAAACTACTTAGAAACTACTTAAGAGTATTCTAATTTTTTCTCCCAACATTCAACTTTAGTTCTTCCATTATTATCATTTATTGGTATACAACATGCATCACTAATCTTTGGATTCTTAGTTTCATATACATCCATAAGAAGTAATGTCATCTATTTATATTTTCTGATCTACATGTTACCCCTTTCATTTATAATTAAATCTACACTGTCACTTCATTTTCATATATTCATCAGTTCCACTCCACAAAAACAAGATCCCAACATCTTCATTCATATCTATTAAAGTCTTCTACTTTCTCTTATTTCATATGCTCCTTTCTTCCTGCCTGCCTGCCTTCCTCTTTTCTTTCTTTCTTTCTTTCTTTCTTTCTTTCTCTTCTTTCTTTCTCTTCTTTCTTTCTTTCTTTCTTTCTTTCTCTTCTTTCCAAATGCCATCGCCAGATGTATTCTTAGATCCTGACCTGCATCATCCACCATTTCTTTGATCCACTAATTCTTTTCAAAAACATTGATTAATAAGATATATCCTAGATTATCAGTCTTGCTCACATCAGTATCACCTGCAGCATTCTCTACTAATGCAAGGACATTTGGGGGCACAAATGTAACCAAAGACCAGGTTTTAGCCCAGGTTTTGTCATACAATTCCAGGCAAGCTGTGTTCCCTAATCTAGAATCCACCTAGAAGGACAACACATTGCTGCCTTCACCACACCTCCTAGGAGATATATTCAGTGTATAGACACATTCAGGATTAGGCCACACTGCTTTACATATTTTGCAGATAAATGCTTTTGTCTGCCTTGCCTTGATATTTTTGAGAAACGCATTTATCTTGTCCAGTGTCTTGGCTGCTGGGTGTCAATGAAATGCCTCTTCCTAGCTCAGCTCAACCTGTCACCCTTTTTAATTAAAGCATTCCAAATTCTCTTTTCAAGAGAAACGTCTGAACAAACACACAGCCTAAATGCCGACAGCAGTGGGTTGGATCCTCCAGCACTATTGTGGCTGTTTTAAAGCATTTCCCCCTGTCCTGGTGGTGACCATCCCAAAAAGGAAATTGCTTTTACTTGTAAAGGAAACTTTGAAAGGCTGGGGCAAAGCTCCTTAAGAGAAAGAGGTCACAGGGTTAGAGGGCGGATTACAGTCTCCCCCAAACCCCCTTCAGAATTCAGGGCAGGACCTCTAGCATCTGGAACAAGGAGTGAGAAAAGCTGGAGTTGGAGGCAGAAGTGGAGAGCTTCTTTGGGCATTAAACGTTTCAAATGGCCACTGGCAAAGGTTAAGGATGAGTTGCTGGAAAATTTGTCCTTGATTTCCAACATCTTCCTAGGAAACCTGTCACGTGTCACTGGGTACTGGAACAAAGGGGGTTTGACAGCAGCCACGACACCCATCCACACTTACAAAACGGGGATTTGCTAAAAAAAAGAAGAAGAAGGGGGGTCCCCACTAAAACCTGGAGAATTCCCTTTGAAGAGGCTCTGTTGCCCCCACTAGGAAGTTCCACTTCCTGAGTCCCCTCCTCCGCCCCCCCCATAGGAAGGCTGGGTTGGGAATTTTGTTCCTCTGAAACACAAGGGAAGTGCGAGGAATCTGCAGGGAGGTGTCAGAACAAAAGGGGGGCCTTGGTTTGCCTCCCTCCCTTTCAAGGCGGTTGGGAGTTTTAATAGGCTGGGCATCGATCCTTATCCAGCATCCTTCAGTGGATGGGTTTTGTGCAACAATCTAATTAAGGTGCATTGTAGCTTTCTTTCTGGCCCTTAGCTGGTGTGCTTTGAAGGTGGTGCGTCGAAAGGCCCCCCCACCAGGACTTCCAAGCGGGGGCAGCTTAGCCATTTAGCCCACAACCAAAACATCCACCTACTGTTACCCCAGGTTCCCAGTGTGCAGAGAAGGACTGTCATCTCCATCTCAAGCCTTCAAGGTCAGGCACAACAGGGAGACGTCTTCGGCAGACGTCTTCCAGTTGACTGCAGACAATTTTGCTGTCTGGATAAGCCCTGGACTGAGATTTGGGGCATCCTTTTTCTCTACCTTCTAGAACAAAATGACAGATGGGGCAGTGAACTACAGATGCATGGAAAGAAACAAATCAAAAGGATAAAGAAGGAAGAGGTGGCATGTTAAAATTCTGGTTTCGTTATCATCATCATCATCATCATCATCATCATCATCATCATCATCATCATCATCATCTAGCAATCCTCTAATCCAGCCCAAAATTTCATCGAGTTGCCATTGAAACAAAAAAAGGATCACACAGGGCAGCCTGGCACAACTCGGGAAGAACACAGGGTGGATTCAGTAGCAGCCCCAAGATTTGTTACTGATGTGCAATTTGGTTCAATAATTTTCACATATGTAGGGCCTTAAACCTGTAGCTGCCATATATCTAGGTGCTATGGTGGCACAGTGGTTAAAATGCAGTACTGCAGGCTGAGTCTGCCCACCACCAGGAGTTCGATCCTGACTGGCTGGACTCAGCCTTCCACCCTTCCGTGTCAGTAAAATGAGGACCCAGATTGTTGAGGACAAGAGGTTGATATCTGTAAACCACTTAGAGAGTGCTATAAAGCACTATGAGGCAGTATGCAACTGCTATTGTTATTCTATTTATATGTTGGCTTTATCAGTTGATTTAATTTAATTTATTTAGACTTGCAGGAAGAGTTGCAGGAAGAGTTGCAGGAAGTTCTCAACTTACAACTATTTGTTCAGTGAGCACTTGAAGTTACAATATGTTCTGTCCCAGCCTTAGCAGAACCAAGAAATAGACTCCTTGTCCCCGCAAATAATCCCTCCTTATTTAGCGACTGTGAATTCATGGCATTCACACATAGAAAAGTCCAGGTAATAATCTTTCCAAGCCTTAATTGCAGTAACAGATCTTATCGTTCCTTGGATTATTGCCAGACCGCGAACTTCCAGTCGCAAAGCTATAAATTAATTCCTGGCAAGCAGTCTCTGAGGCACGAAGCACAATAAGCAAATCTTCTGAAAGAAATACGAACTGTTGTCTCCTGCAACCACCGTTCCACTTTTGCTTCCATTTATTCCTCAGCCAGGGAGCATCCACATTTCTTCCTGAGTCGGCTCCTGTTCCTCAGTTGTTCTCCTCTCCTGACACTTGCATATATGCATCTTCCCCATTTATCTCCGACTTCAAAGGCAGCTGGAAAACATCAGAAGGCCCTGGCTCTATCTCTGCTTCTGACACAGTGCATCCAACAGAGCCTTCCCCAGACTCCAGGACTGGCCCAAATTCCTCCCCAACCTCCTCATCATCCGAGTCTGTCACCAGCTCCAGCCAGATGATTTTTGGGTTTCTGCCATGCATGTGTGGCGGGCAGGGAACATGTGGGGGATGTGGGTGCATGTGTGGAAGGACGGGGGCTGCACGTGCATGTATGGAGGGCAGGAGGAGCACACGGGATGTGGGGGCCCCTAGAAACCATTTTTCTCCTAGAAGGCTTCAGGGAGATGTACTACCGTATTTTTCGGAGTATAAGACACACCCAGGTTTTGAAGAGGCAATTTTTTTTTAAAAAAGTAGGTAGGTAGATAAAGAGAGAGAGAGAGAGAAATAGAGAGAGAGAAAAATACTGTAGGTAGGTAGGGAGAGAATGTGTGTAGATAGGTAGGTAGGTAGAGGGATAGAGAGAGAGAGAAATACAGTAGATAGATAGGGAGAGAGAGAGAGTAGTTAGGTAGGTAGATGTTTCCAGGTGTATTTATCCATGCGCTGGAGAAGGAAATCGCTGACAACCTGTAGCACCTAAAACTTTGTTTCTGCTGACACAGCACTTGACCAATGTAATTCTCATCAACCACTCTAACTAAATAGCTTTCCAAAAGGAAAAAAAAGTTTTTGCGCTCTGCAAACCTCACGAAAACGGGCTCATTTTTTTCAAATAAAAGGTATGAATAGCCTTGGGGGCTTGCAGAGTGCTTCTGGGGAGGGGAGCCAAAAACGAGCAGAAATTGTTTTCATGAAAATGGGCCATTATTTGGTCAAAACAATTGCATGCATTGCCTTATGGAGGCTTATGGAGTGCTACTGGGGCCTGGGGGGGGCAAAAAAGGGTGCATTTTTTGCTCATTTCTGCCCTCCCCAGCCCCCAGGAGCTCTCTGCAAAGCCTCCATAAGGCTCTGCGCAGCCATTTTGGTGAAGGGGGCGGGGTTTCAGGAGGCAAAAATAATAATGCTGTATTCGGTGTATAAGACGCACCCAGATTTTCAGCCTCTTTTTTAGAGGAAAAAAGTTGCGTCTTATACTCCAAAAAATTTGGTAGGCCCAAAACAGGGCATGGGGGCAGCCCCTCCCCACACAGCTTATTCTTTTCTCCTGGGAGGCTGCAGGGAGGCCTACCATGCCCAAAATGAAAGCACAGGAGGCGATCATGAAAGCATGGACAGGGAGAGCACAAGGGTCAAGCGTGCATGCGCTGTGGGCGCAGGGAGAGCGCAGGGGTCACATGTGCACATGCAGGGGAGGGGAGAAGGTGGGGGGGTCACGCATGCATGCATAGGGAGGCAGGGAGAGTTCAGGAGGTCGCACACGCATGCACAGGGGTGCAGGGCACACAAGGGGGAAGTTGCTTGTGCATCGCATTATGGCACACGACAACAAAAACGTTAGCCATCACTGGCTCAAGGCATCTCATTTTATTTTCACCAGGCACCAGAAAGCAGCCTCTAGATAGGGAGGAGTCAGAGAGTTCTTCAGTTGTGCAGAAAGATTAATAATAAATAAATAAAAATGAGATCACCTGATGACCCCAAATTAAGAGGTCTAGGTCACAGAGGCCTGCAAAGTTGGCTCTTATAAGACTAGTGGACCCAGTTGGCTGTGGAATTCTGGGAGTTGAAATCCAGCAGTCTTAAAAGAGCCAACTTTGCAGATCCCTGGTCTAGGACAACTCGCCATGGCAAATTAGCCATGGCCAAGTCATGTAGGGATAATTCACTGCAGACCAAGTGTTACTTTAACATTGAAGAAATGGTGGAGTAGAACCATTACAGAAAGAATCCCAAAGCAGGGACAGAATGAAATGTGAATGACAAAATTTATTTATTTATTTATTTAATTTGATTTCTAGACCGCCCCCTCTCCCCGAAGGGACTCGGGGCGGTGTACAGGTAAAAATTAAAACTACTAAAATCAAAACAATACATACAAAGTTAAAATCGAATTAAATAATCCCCTGTACAAATTTATAAAAGTTAAAAACTAACCCCATAAAACCTAATAAAATCATTTAAAATCACAGACTGGAGCGAGCAGCATGAAATTAGGCCAAGCCGGCTAGGTGGAACAAGTGTGTTTTGAGTTTCTGGCGGAAGGAGCGGAGGTCCGTGGTCATTCCGATATCAGGGGGAAGGTCATTCCAAAGGGTCGGGTCCATCACAGAGAAGGCCCTTCCCCTGGGCGTCGCCCGCTGTCATTGCCTAGTGGACGGCACCCGGAGAAGTCCCTCTCTGTGAGAGCGAATCGGCCGAAGGGATGTATGGGGCGATCCCACAAATAACTAGGTCCTGTGCCATGGAGCGCTTTAAAGATGATAACCAACACCTTGAAACGCACCTGAAAGTCCACAGGCAGCCAGTGCAGCCTGCGCAGGAGCGGTGTTACGTGGGAGTATCTAGAAACTCCCAGAACTGCCCGCACGGCCGCATTTTGGACCAGCTGCAGCCTTCGGGTGCATCTCAAGGGGAGCCCCATGTAGAGAGTGTTACAGTAGTCTAGACGGGACGTCACAAGCGCATGAGTGACTGTGCGAAGGGCATCCCGGTCCAACTGGCACACCAGGCGAATCTGGTGGAATGCCCCCCTGGCCACGGCTGCCACATGGTCCTCCATTGACAGCCTGGCATCTAGGAGGACGCCCAAGTTGCGTGCTCGATCCACAGCGACACAGCCACTCCGTCTTGGACGGGTTGAGCTTGAGTCTGTTCCTTACCATCCAGATCCGTACGGCTTCCAGACACCGGGACATCACTTCGACGGCATCGTTGGGGTTGTTTTGGGGTAGAGATGTATAGCTGAGTATCATCAGCATACAGATGGTAATCTACTCCAAAACCACTGATGATCTCGCCCAGCGGCTTCATATATGTATTGAACAGGAGAGGCGAGAGGACCGACCCCTGAGGCACCCCACAAGTGAGAGGTCTCGAGGTCGACCTCTGCCCCCCTGCCAATACAAATTGCGATCGACCGGAGAGGTAGGAGGAGAACCACCGTAAACCGGTGCCCTTCACCCCAACCCCTCCAGTCGATGCAATAGGATACCATGGTCGATGGTATCAAAAGCCGCTGAGAGGTCTAATAGGACCAGGATGGAGGAACAACCCCCATCTTTGGCCCTCCAGAGATCATCAACCAACGCGACCAATGCCGTCTCCATGCTGTGACTGGAAGCCGGACTGGCCTGGGTCCAGATAATCAATTTCCTCCAGGTGACGTGGAAACTGTTGTGCCACCACACTCTCTACAATCTTCGCCAAAAATGAAGATTGGAGACCGGACGATAATTTACTAACAATGCTGGGTCCAGGGAAGGCTTCTTGAGGAGGGGCCTCACCACCGCCTCTTTCAAGACGGCAGGCAAGACCCCCTCACTTAAAGAAGCATTCACTATTTCCTGGAGCCAGCCTCGTGAAACCTCCCAGGATGCCAGTACAAGCCAGGAGGGACACGGGTCCAATAAACATGTGGTGGCTCTTGGTCGCCTATGCAACCTGTCCATATCATCAGAAGTAACAGAGTCAAACTCCTCCCAGAATGGTATCTCAAGACCCGCCTCCGACAGCCCCTCCAGACCACTTCCAGTGGAGACCAGCTCGCTCCGAATCTGAGCGATTTTGTCCTGCAGATACTCCCCAAATTCCTCTGCTCTGCCCTGTAGAGGGGCTTCCGGCGGCCTCTGTTGGAGGAGGGAGCGGGTTACCCCAAACAGGGCGGCAGGGCGGTTATCTGCGGACGCAATAAGAGTGGCACAATACTGATGCTTGGCCACTCTTAACGCCACAAGGTAAGTCCTCAAATGGGCTCTCACCTGTGTTCGGTCCGATTCAGAGCGTGTAGATCTCCACCTCCTCTCTAGGCGTCTCTTGTGGCACTTCATCACCCTCAACTCCTCGGAAAACCAAGGAGCCTGGGTGGTTCGCTGCCACAAGAGAGGCCGCAAAGGCGCGACCCAGTCCAAGGCCCCAGTGGCCGCACTATTCCATGCAGCCACTAGGTCCTCCATCCGGGCATGAGTCAGGGCTACAGGTAGTGGCCCAAGCTCCGTCTGGAACCTTTCAGGTTCCATCAGGCGCCTGGGGCGGAACCATCTTGGAAATTCCGGTTCCGCCTCCCCGCAGTGGGGTGTAGCGGTAGGAAAGCGGCAGGAAATAAAATAAGTAAATTGAAAATCCTCCTGTTGGAACGAGTTGGCCATGGCGTGTTGTCCCATTCTAAAGCTAAGACAATTGTCTAGGAAATGAGGATGCGTGTTTTCCATAAAATTTGATTCTGCACAATGAACTTGGAGTGGATTTTGGTTAGCCCTAAGGTCCATAACAGAGAGGAAGCTTCTAAAGCTCTTGTGGAGAGGAATGAAAATAGATTAGAGTAGATTAGAGAGTATCTGAACAGATTGTGGAAATGTACCTTCAAACCAGGGGTGGGTTCCTGCCAGTTCTAAGCTCTTCTATAGAAGAGGTTCCACAAATCTACAGGGCCGTTTAGAACCGGTTCCAGCTCCCTTCCCCCGCCCCTCCGCACATCATCAAGATGAAGAGTGAGAGGAGAAATTCTGGGAGTTGAAGTCCACAAGTCTTAAAGCTGTCCAGTTTGAACACCCCTGGGGTTTTTTTCCCTAAAGGGTTAGGAGTGCAAGGGTCTTGGAACTTGACAGCTTTAAGACTTGCGTGCTTCAAATGCCAGAGTTCCTGAGCCAACATTTTGGTTACTAAGCAAGAGCATTGTTAAGTGAGTTTCACCACATTTTACAAATTGGCCCCACCCACCCAGTCACATGGCTGGCAAGCCACTCCCACAAAGCAGGCCGCACCTACAGAAGAGGTTCTAAATAATTTTGAAACCCACCACTGGGTTTCTCTCCTTCAAGTGCTTGCTCTAATAAACCTGCAACAAATTTATTGTGTATTTTTTAAAATATATTTTTATTATTTACATATAAGTATATTGAACACACACTGTGGTTGTCGTGGCATTTCACCTGCCATAAAAACCAAAGTCAAAACAAATAACATATATGCTACTTAAACAGTGCTAGTGCTGTACAATTGTTTTTGACCATCCTATTCATTCTAATACCACGATGCATATATAGATTTCCCCCTAATTTTTTTGTATTCCGACTTCCACCTCGTGGTTCTAACCATTGGTAGAATCTGTTCCATGGGTCATAATATCCTGCCTCTTCTGCAGCCAAGTTCTTAGGTATTTGATTCTCTTCCAAAGCAATAATCCCAGATTTATCTAAAGCAGTACTACTCTTTCTCCATCTTTGTTTCTCCCATCTTTACTTTCAGATAACCAGAACAAAGGTGTTGATTGGGGAATCCAGCAATTGCACATAAAGAAGTAGAGCAGAAGACAAAGGACTCTGAAGATGCAAAGCTATCTAGTTGCTGGATGAAGAATATGACAAAACGGAATGAAGTGCTCATACCCACTTGGGCTGATGAGGATAAATATGAGCATCTTTTACAGGTAGATGTTGTGGAAAAGAGCTGGTGGGCAGAATTTGCAACAGATGAAGGAGAATGAAATGGAGTGGAACACAACAGAACACTTTATTGGTCAAGTATGATTAGACACACAAGGGGTTTGTCTCCGATGCATACGTCTCAATGTACATACAAACAACAAGGTAATATAATCAGTGTACAAACAGGCAAACAACCAGCGGTGGGATTCAATTTTGTTATTACTGGTTCTGTGGGCGTGGCTTGGTGGGTGTGGCTTGGTGGGTGTGGCAGGAGAGGGATACTGCAAAATCCCCATTCTGTCCCGATCAGCTGGGACTCGGGAGGCAGAGAATAGATGGGGATGGTGCCAGCCAGAGGTGGTATTTGCCGGTTCTCCGAACTACTCAAAATTTCTGCTACAGGTTCTCTAGAACCGGTCAGAACCTGCTGAATCCCACCTCTGCAAATAACATGAAAATCAATGGTGAAATCTATTTTTTTTTACGACCAATTCTGTGGGCGTGGCTTGGTGAACGTAGCTTGGTGGGGTCATGTGACTGAGTGGGCGTGGCTATGTAGTCATGTAACTGGGGGATCAAAAGACAGAAACTAACAATGTCCTGCTGGTGCAGGGTTGGACTAGATGACCTCCAGGTGCCTTCCAGCCCTGGATTATCCTCTGAGGCTGCATCGTGCCAAGTTTGTAGTCCTTCCTTCCTCTCCTTTTTCCCTCCCTCCCTCCCTCCCTCCCTTTCTTTCTTTTGTCTTTCTCTCCTTTTCTTTCTTTCCCTTCCTTCCTTCCATCCATCCATCCTTCCTTTCCTTCTCAGCATCCCCACCCCCCATTTTTGGCCAGCAGACTCCAGGGAAAATGGAACCCATGTTTCCGGTGAACCTGTCATTAAAAAAATAATGTTTTACAAGTTAAAAAAAAAGTTCTGAATATCAGCTGTGCAAAATATGATACAATACAATACAATAGCAGAGTTGGAAGGGACCTTGTAGGTCTTCTAGTCCAACCCCCTGCGTGGGCAGGAACCTTATACCATTTCAGACAAATGGCTATCTAACATCTTTTTAAAGACTCCCAGGGTTGGGGCATTCACAACTTCTGGAGGCAAGCTGTTCCAGAGGTTAATTGTTCTAACTGTCAGGAAATTTCTCCTCAGTTCTAAGTTGCTTCTCTCCTTGATTAGTTTCCACCCCTTGCTTCTTCTCCTGCCCCCAGGTGCCTTGGAGAATAGTTTGACTCCCTCTTCTTTGTGGCACCCTCTGAGATATCGGAACACTGCTATCATGTCTCCCCTGGTCCTTCTCTTCATCAAACTAGACATACCCAGTTCCTGCAACTGTTCTTCATATGTTTTAGTCTCCAGTCCCCTAATCATCTTGGTTGCTCTTCTCTGCACTCTTTCCAGAGTCTCCACATCTTTTCTACATCGTGGCGACCAAAACTATATGCAGTATTCCAAGTGTGGCCTTACCACACTTGGTAGTTGGAATGTTTTTTTAAAAAAAAACTTTTTAAAATATGTTTTACTACAGGTTCTGTGAACCAGTAGCATTTCACCCCCGATGTAGATACAAACAAGCAGCATCCATACAAACAAGGTAATACATACAAACTAGGTGAAAAAGACACCAATAGGAGAAGATGGTAGAAAAACATCAGAAGGATAATAGGAGTGCAACCAAACGACATGGGTACATATCTTTACGCATGACAATACTGTGGGAATTAGGGGTTCAGCAGAATGATTTCATGAAGGGAAGGGAAAATGAAGGCAGTCATTATTAATAGGTGCTAGGTCAGAAAGAGTATTTTTAACTAGGTGATGCTTAATTTCAAAGAAGTCTTTTGCCGTAGAGGGAAGCATTACAGAAATTGTGATCACCCAAAATATAGTTTGGATAGGCCACAGAACAGGTAAGCAATGATTGGCAGCTGCTTTGCATTCAACCATAATATATCCAGGTGTAAAGGTGTAAAATATCAGCTGTAGAGATTTTGGAAAACACAAACATCAGGAAACGTATATAGGTACTCTGCACCAGGTGATATCTATTCTCATACAATATTTATTAAAATCTGCTTTGAGGAGAAAATGTGAATCTTTCCATCCTCAAACAAAACACAGTTTAGGATTTAATCCAGTTAGTTTGGTTGTCTACATGTGTGTATAGAAAGAGAAAAATTAAGAGGGGTGAGGGAGGGATGGGGGAAGGAGGGAGAGAAGGAGAAGAGGGAAGGAGAGGAAGGGAGAGAGGTGTTTAAAAATAAAATTTTGCTCCAGTGTCAGTGATTTTATTTCAATAAATTCTTTCTGTCTCGTGATTCACACCATACTTTGTCAACAGCAGGGTGATTTAAAATATAATTGCATTCAAATCAGCTCTTTGCTTCAGAGAGAAATTTGTATCTAAGCTTTAATCTTCCGATAGCAGCTGCTTCATTCTACTGTATATGGCGCCTAGTCTTTTTCCAGCATTAAAGAAGGTGAGATACTTGTTCCTTATCTTTTTAAATGCTTCTTTCACACCTCGGTTTATGACTGAAATCTCTCCCGATACTGTTAATCATGAAAATGAGTTTGCCATTCAAAACCTTGATTTTCTTTTAATAAAAAGTTGATATAGCGTTATTCAAGTTACCAGCTCTATTGTGGCATTATCTACTTATACTAATGCTTATGTTAGATATCACCCTCAACTGGTATTATTTTTGTTATAATGATAATTAGTTGATCTTTTACCTCCTCCAAGAATGTTCTCATTAGATTATTATTCGTATTCACACTTATGGCTTGCTATCATCTAAACGAAAAAAGTATCAAATATTATTAGAAAGCATATATATACATATATACGTGTGTGTGTGTGTGTGTGTGTGTGTGTGTGTGTGTGTGTGTGTGTAAACTGCAACTCCATCCTTCCAAGGTGGGGAAAATAGGGACCCAGATTCTTGGGAACAATAGGCTGCCTTTGTAAGCTGCTTAGAGAGGGCTGTCAAGCACTGTGAAGCGGTATGTAAGTCTTAAGTGCTATTGTTTAGCGCTGTATATCTGTCTGACTTCAGAAAACTTTATTATTTTCTTTTAAATCACAAACATGTTGCCATATTATATTGCCTAAGTTATTTTTTATTATTATTTTATTTTTCGAATTTATACCCCGCCCTTCTCCTTGTTAGGACCCAGGGTGGCGCACAGGCATTATTAAAAAACCATTACAAAACAATACAAACTCTTAAAAGCATATTAAATTAACCTAAAACCCGTGCTAAAACCTTTTAAAACCCTAAGAAATTAAAATTTATAAATATAGTCAGAAACGGGGGGCTACGCTAGGCCGGCTTGTTGGAATAGGTACGTCTTAAGGCGTTGGCGGAAGAGGCGGAGGTCCGAGATAGTGCGAAGGTCGGGGGGTAGATCGTTCCAGAGGGCCAGGCCCGCCACAGAGAAGGCCCTTCCCCTGGGTGTCGCCAACCGGCATTGCCCGGCCGACGGCACCCTGAGAAGGCCCTCTCTGTGGGAGCGGATCGGACGAAGGGATGTATGGGGCAGAAGGCGGTCTCGTATATAGCTAGTGTTCGCGAACCTTTTCAGCACCAATAGTAGTGCATACGTGCCATGCACTGGGCATCTGCTCTGCCAGTGTCCAGTACACACACGTGCATCGGTCACTGGCCACCAGAATTCTGGAAAGCGGAAGAGCAGGCCGCTCAGTGTGCATGCCTGCCCCAGGAAGATGCTCTTCGATTTTTCAATGCACACCAGCCACCTGCTCTTCACACATGCATGCATGTCAGAAACCGGAAGACCAGGTGATCAGTGCACATGCGCACACTGAAAACCAGAAGATCAGCCTTCCGTTGCTCCTGCACGTCTGAAAACCAGCTGGCTGGTGTGTGGAACCCAGAAGAGGAATGGGCGACAGCTCACGTGCCTGGAGAGATGGCCCTGCATGCCACTTCTGGCACATGTGCCATATGTTCGCCATCACGGGCATAGGGATAAATTCTATGGATTTATTTTGCAAATGTTTGTAATATGGAGAACTCCAGTCCTTTCATTTCCTGTGGTCAGTTTCTCCCTGGTGAATAGGCACTGCTGAAATTCACACGCAGGCCGCAAACAAGCCTGTCTCTGAGGCGGTCTCCCAGATCAGGGAACCCGCATTGGTGCAAAGCTTGGCGAAGGGCTGTCACAAACTCCGCTGCAGATTCAATACAATACAATACAATAGCAGAGTTGGAATGGACCTTGGAGGTCATCTAGTTCAACTCCCTGCCTAGGCAGGAAACCCTATACCATTTCAGACAAATGGCTATCCAACATCTTCTTGAAGACTTGTAGTGTTGGGGCATCCACAATTTCTGGAGGCAACTTCTGTTTCACTGATTAATTGTTCTAACTGTCAGGAAATTTCTCCTCAGTTCTAAGTTGCTTCTCTCCTTGATTAGTTTCCATCCATTGCTTCTTGTTCTGCCCTCAGGTGCCTTGGAGAATAGTTTGACTCCCTCTTCTTTGTGGCACCCTCTGAGATATTGGAAGACGGCTATCATGTCTCCCCTAGTCCTTCTTTTCATTAAACTAGACATACCCAGTTCCTGCAACTGTTCTTCATATGTTTTAGTCTCCAGTCTCCTAATCCTCTTCGTTGCTCTTCTCTGCACTCTTTCCAGAGTCTCCACATCTTTTCTACATCGTGGCGACTGAATGCCGTATTCCAAGTGTGGCCTTACTAAGGCATTATAAAGTGGTATTCACCTTTACGTGATCTTGATTCTATCCCTCTGTTTATGCAGCCTAGAACTGTGTTGGCTTTTTTGGCAGCTGCTGCACACTGCTGGCTCCTATTTAAATGGTTGTCCACTAGGACTCCAAGATCCCTTTCACAGTTTCTGCTATTGAGCAAGGTACCACCTATACTGTACCAGTGCATTTCATTTTTGTTGCCTAAATATAGGCAACTCGGATCCCCGTTCACATTGCTCTAATGCATGGCGCTGGACGATACCTGATTTTTTTTCTTGAGGTCTGTGTCGGCCCCTGTCTCTACGCTTGCCGGTGCTATCAAGTTTTCAGCAATATCAAACATGGCTTGCCACAAACACCTAGTAGGGTTGCCACCTTCAGGCCGTCGTCTATGACCTGGTTAGCCCAGAGATAATTATCTACTTGGGAGACGTGTGAGCTCCACTGTTCCAGTTAAGTAATATCAAACTTGTTGAGTCTTCCAACTTTAGCCATTTTGAGAAGGCCCCTGCGGTGCTGGTTAATGCCTGCACTGATGCGGTTGGAGCTGAGCTGTACTTAGGAGTCCTGGGGATGGATCCCTCAGGTCTGTTTGGGCCAGTGTGTTTTACTGGCAGACCGGGCAGGGAGTGTGATCAGGGGTGGGTTCCGGCTTCTTCTACTGCTGGTTTGCCCTGGGATGTGCTTCAGGGGCGTGCGTGTGCTCTATGCGTGCATGCACAGTAGTTTAAAAAACCAAGATGGCGGTGCCTACAGCATTATCAATAGAACCAGTTCGGGGACATGGCCGGCCGAGTTACTACTTACTGTATTTTTGGGAGTATAAGACGCAACAAGATTTTGAGGAGGCAAATTTAAAAAAAGGTTTTGCACCCTGCAGAACTCCTCAAAATGGCTTGTTTTTCGTGAAAACAGGCCTGGGTTTTTTTGTCAAAAAAGGGCATGCAAGGCTCCTGGGGGCTGGGGGGGGGGAACAAAAATGAGCAAAAAACGGCCCGTTTTTCTCTCATTTCTGCAGTCTCCAGGAGCACTCTGGAAGCCTTCTAAAGGCTATGCACAGCCATTTTCATGAAGGGGGGCAAGTGTTTCAGGAGGCCAAAAATGCTGTATTCGTGGTATAAGATGCACCCAGATTTTCAGCCTCTTTTTTGAGGGAAAAAGGTGCGCCTTATACTCCAAAAAATACGGTTCTTGTCCAAAGCAGTAGGAACCCACCTTTGAGTGTGATCCCACCAGGGCTCTTTACCCAGTCTTATAGCCAGTGATTTCAACATGCCTCCAGTGTGAGTTACTGATAGGCAGAAGTGAGGACTGGTCCTGCTGGGGCTGGTTACCCAGCCTACCACCCAGTGGGTTCAGTATCTTGGTTAACAGCAGCTCTCTCCTCTGCAGCATCCCATCCTCATCACCACTATTGTGTAGTGTGCCTCAGTAGGCAAGAACCAAACCAGCATAGCTACAACAGCATTTATTGACTCTAAACTGGAACTGAGGAACTGTAGGCAGATCTTGATAATTTATACTCTGGGCCCACAGGGCCTCAACCAATCATAATGCTTGGAAAAGCCCGCCCAAATATGAATGTTCAAAGCTTCCCTCCAAAACAGTTGCAGCTAACAGTGAGGGGTCATCTAAAGGTGAGTTTCACTTTAGCAGGGCTTAACATAACAATATACTGTATAGTCAATGAATAACAATGACCACTGGCCTTCACAGAAAAAGCAGAGCAGAGGTGGCATTCAGCTGGTTCTCTCCAGTTTGGGCAAACCACTAGCGGCTGATGCGGGAGGCTCCATCCATCTGCACTGACATAATGCGTCAGCACTGCGCATGCAAAGAAGATGGTGCACATCAGTGGTGGATTGCATTTAATTTAATTTAATTTATTTATATTTATATCCCGCCCTTCTCCACAGAGGACCCAGGGCGGCGCACAGGAATTTAAAAACATACAAAAATAAATACATAATTTAAAATATATATTAAACTATCCTAATCCTATGCTAAAAACCAAATTTTAAAATACCCAATTTAAAACTTTCTAAAAAGTCCCCGTGGGAGGTTAGGCTAGGCTGGCTTGTTGGAAAAGGTATGTCTTTAGACATTGGCGTAAGAGGCGGAGGTCGGTGATGGTGCGTAATTCAGGGGGTAGGTCGTTCCAAAGGGCTGGGCCCGCCACAGAGAAGGCTCTTCCCCTGGGTGTCGCCAGTCGGCATTGTCCGGCCAACGGCACCCTGAGAAGGCCCTCTCTGTGGAAGCGTATCGGTCTAAGGGATGTATGGGGCAGGAGGCGGTCTCGCATATAACTAGGCCTCGAGCCATGGAGCGCTTTAAAAATGGTCGTCAGAACCTTGAAGCGCACCCGAAAGGCCACAGGAAGCCAATGCAGCTCGCATAGGATAGGTGTTATGTGGGAGCATCTAGTGGCTCCCATAATCACCCGCGCGGCTGCGTTTTGGACTAACTGTAGCTTTCGAGTGCACCTCAAGGGAAGCCCCATGTAGAGAGCATTACAGTAGTCGAGTCGGGACGTCACGAGAGCTTGAGTGACTGTGCGAAGGGCATCCCGGTCCAGTAAGGGGCGCAATTGGCGCATCAGGCGTACCTGATGAAACGCCCCCCTGGCCATGGCCGCCACATGGTCCTCCATGGACAGCCGGGAATCCAGGACGACACCCAAATTGCGTGCCCTCTCCACGGGGGCCAGTGTTTCACCCCCAATGGCCAGAGTTGGAGTAATCTGGCTGAACCGGGGTGCCGGAAACCACAGCCACTCAGTCTTGGCAGGGTTGAGCTTGAGTTTTTTCCAGATCCGTATGGCCTCCAAACACCGGGACAGCACTTCGGCGGCATCGTTGGGGTGGTCTGGGGTGGATATGTACAACTAAGTGTCATCAGCAGGCGGAACATCCAGGTACGAGCATACCAGTGCCGGCCCGGAACACCGGGTACTATTCTGGTACGGTGCTCTAGAGGGCCTACCCGCCCACCCGAACCCCTTACCAGTATTTGAGCAGTTTGGTGCTTCCATGCACCTGCGCAACGCTCCACCGAGAAGCTGGAGTGTCGCGGAAGCTCGTGGAGGCATCACAAGAGATAAGGATGCATGTGCGCACTGCACACTTGTGTGCACATGCTGCGTACGTTCATGTGGTGGACGCCGGGCCCCATTGCACCGTACCGGGATCTGGAAACTACCATTGATGCACATGCACAGATGAGGCACATGTGCGCTCATATTTGAAAACCTGTAGGGAAGGTAACTGAATCTCACACTGAAGCCGAGTATTTGTGCTGTTCTCCTGCCTTCAATGCCCTTGACAGCCTGGGGCAAGAAGACTCCAGTGGCTGAAGCTCCTCTCAACACAGGGCTGCACACGGTACCACCACTAGATGGCAGCAAAGCGGTTCATAAATTTCCAACCTGTCCCAACTTTTGCAGCCCAGATCTGGGGGGCTCTAATGGGTGGGGGGAACCCCTAAATTGGTTCCTCCAATTGGGCACTTGGCAACCTGGAGTTTTTTGAAGGTGACGTTTTCTGGAGAGGAGAAGGAAGGAAGGAAGGAAGGAAGGAAGGAAGGAAGGAAGGAAGGAAGGAGGGAGGGAGGGAGGGAGGGAGGGAGGGAGGGAGGGAGGGAGGGAGGGAGGGAGGAGGGAGGGAGGGAGGGAAGGAAGGAAGGAAGGAAGGAAGGAGGGAGGGAGGGAGGGAGGGAGGGAGGGAGGGAAAGAAGGAAGGAAGGAAGGAAGGAGGGAGGGAGGGAGGGAAGGAAGGAGTGAGGGAGGGAGGGAGGGAGGGAGGGAGGGAAAGAAGGAAGGAAGGAAGAAAGAAAGGAAGGAGGGAGGGAGGGAGGGAGGGAGGGAGGGAAGGAAGGAGGGAGGGAGGGAGGGAAGGAAGGAAGGAAGGAAGGAAGGAGAGAGGGAGGGAGGGAAAGAAAGAAGGAAGGAAGGAGGGAGGGAGGGAGGGAGGGAGGGAGGGAAGGAAGGAGGGAGGGACGGAGGGAGGGAGGGAGGGAGGGAGGGAGGGAGGGAGGGAAAGAAGGAAGGAAGGAAGGAAGGAAGGAAGGAAGGAAGGAAGGAAGGAAGGAAGGAAGGAAGGAAGGAGAGATGCTTTCAGATTTGCAAGGTTGATATGAGCCCTTCAAGGTACACGAGAATGAATTGTGATGATGATGATGATGATGATGATGATGATGATGATGATGATGATGATGATGACGACGACGACAACGATGCTGCTGCTGCTGCTAGGAAACTGGAAGCTGAAACATATGAAGAACCATTGCAGTAATTGGGTATGTCTAGTCTAGTGAACTAGGAGTGATATTGAAGCTGTCTTCCAATATCTCAGGGGCTGCCCTAAAGAAGAAGGAGCGAAGCTATTCTCCAAAGCCCCTGAAGGCAAGACAAGAAGCAACAGATGGAAACTATTCAAGGAGAGAAGCAACTCTTTGCAGAACCACCTCCTGCCTCATACCTCCATCCGACCTGTCCGCTCCCAGGGGGAGGGCCTCCTCAGGGTGCCGTCCGCTGGACAATGCTGACTAGCGGCTCCCAGGGGAAGGGCCTTATCTGTGGCGGGTCCAGCCCTCTGGGACGACCTGCCCCCCGACCTTCGCACTACCACGGACCTTCGCTTCTTCCGTAAAGCATTGAAGACTTACTTTTTTCATGCGACCGGCCTGGCATAGTTTGTTTTTACTATCATTTTAATAGGGTTTCTTAAGTTTATTCTAACTCAGGTTAAATTTATTTAATTTAACTTTAAATTTATCTATTGACTGTATTTAAATGTACCTTTTATTTTCCCTGTGCACCACCCTGAGTCCCTATGGGAGAAAGGGCGGTATACAAATCAAATCAAATCAATCAATAAATAAAACTTAGAACTAAGGAGGAATTTCCTGACAGTGAGAACAATTAACCAGTGGAACAGAAGTTGCCTCCAGAAGTTGTGAATGCCCCAACACTGCAAGTCTTTAAGAAGATGTTGGATAGCCATTTGTCTGAAATGGTATAAGGCTCCTGCCCACGCAGGGGGTTGGACTAGAAGACCCCTAAGGTCCCTTCCAATTCTGTTATTCTCTTCTGTTCTTCTGTAAGATGGCTTGGCTTCCTTTTACCACTAATTCTTCCAAAGGTAATTGCTTTCTCCAGTGAATTCCCCACCCATGACATGGCCAAAGCAAGTCAGGGATAGTTTCGTGATTCAGCCTTTCAGTGACATGCCTGAATGAATGGTTCTGTCTTTATTGTAAGTTATATTCACAGAATCTTGAGAGTCCATAGTCATTCCCACATACCATTGCACTCATATATGATGGATGTCATATTTGGGGATGCAGAGGTTAGTCCCAAGGGAAAACAAATGTACAGATGTGGTTAGTGCATATCCAATGCCCCTCTTCATGCTGTAGCTTTGCTAGTTGGGGGATGCATTTTGATATTAAACCAAACCAGTCCTGATCATATTCCCATAATCAAGTAGTTAAACCAGTTTGGCCTAGACAGTGCTCGTGCATTCTCAGCTTTGCTTTGCTCCTGAAGCAACCCCACTCCCCAACCAGACCAGCAGTGGGATTTAACAATTTAGCAACCAGTTCTCTGCCAGGATGCTTGGTGGGCGTGGCCTACTCAGCCTCCTGCATCATGGGGTGCGTTTTTGCCCTCCCCAGGCTCTGGAGGCTTTTCTTTCTTTATATGTGTATGTGTGTAATTGTTTCCACAACATCCTGTTAATAGGCCCCAATTAAGGGAGGAGATATACTGTTTCCTTTCCTGCCTTTTGGCTCATCACCAGAGACCATCTAGACAGCAAGCCAAAAGTTACGTTGGGTAATATTTTTTTTAGATATGTGTGTTAGTTTTATGAGCTGATCAATAAATTAAATTAGGGAGACCAGGATAGATCTATTTCGAGCTTATTAGCTCTCATCAGCTGGCCATACCCTTTACTGGGATTCGAACCAGGGCTGTGTTGCATATCAGGCAAGGAGCCTAGCACTTTAGCCAAGCCGGCTCCCCTATTGCATCAGCTGAGACAGGGTATATTAGTATAGGTAATTGTTTCACAACAACCTGTTATTTAATTTATTGATCAGCTCATAAAACTAACACACATATCCCAAAAAAAATTTACACAACGTAATTTCAGGGTTCTCTGTCTACATGGTCTCTGGTGATGAGCCGAAAGGCAGAGAGGGAAACAGTATGTCTCCTCCCTTAATGTGGCCCTAACAGGAAGTTGTGAAAAACAATTATCTATAATGTGTGTGTGTGTGTGTACATGTGTGTGTGTGTGTGTTAGTTTTATGAGCTGATCAATAAATTTAAATTTGAGAAACCAAGATAGATCTATTTCGAGCTTATTAGCTCTCATCAGTTTGCCACACCCCACTGGGATTCGAACCGGGGCTGCAATGCATCCAAGGCAGAAGCCTAGCAATACAGCCTAACCGGCTCTACCCATTGCATCAGCCATATACCCATATACACATATATGTATTCAACATAAAAAACAAGTAAAAACATTCAATCATTTTCAGCTTTGTATAACATGTCGTTTGGTCATAAGTTTTTGTGCATCGGTCTTTACAATTACAAATGTAGTTTTTAATTTTCCATCCAGTGTAACCCTATATATCATCATTATTAAGTTTAAATATATAAATATATGTGCATGGAATTAAAACTTTTTTCTTCATTTCATATCACCTTATCCTCTTAGATAATTAATTATCTGTAGAATAACAAGTAGTATTTGTCAAAAATCAATCTTTTTCTATAATTCAACAAAAAAAGAAAGAAAAGAAAAGTTATCCATAAGTTCCTGTTCTATAACATTGTTCTCAATTATCTTTAGCAAATACATTACTACTATAACGTATATCACTTAATAACATCCATAATATTTCCTCTATATAGAACCAAAAGGTTAACCAAATTTTCCATTGTATATGTGTCTCATTAATAATCTAGTTAATGTACAAAATATCTTTCTAAAATCACATAATCTCAGTTTATTACAATATCTACCATTCATAACAATTGACTTTTATTTCTAGAGATTCTTTTATATATTATGTCTCCTGATTTCTTTTATCTAACCATTGATAAAACAGATTCCATACTTTATAAAATTGTTCATCCTCTTGGAGTCTTTTCTTGAGTCTCTGGGAGGGCAAAACATCTTCCCTGGTCTCCAGAGACCCTCCAGAGCAGTGGTGGGTTTCTGCAGGCTCGTACCTACTCGCGAGAGCCGGTTGGTGAAATTTAGAGAACCGGTGAGAGGGGGTTCCACTGGCGTACCTGGAAGTAAATCTGGCCCGCCGCCGCCAGTGACCCAACAGGAAGGAAAGGAAAGGAAAGGAGGGAAGAAAGAAAGAAAGAAAGAAAGAAAGAAAGAAAGAAAGAAAGAAAGAAAGAAAGAAAGAAAGAATTTATCATCACAATTGAGTCCAAAATTTTGGTTGCTAAGCAAGAGCGTTGTTAATAAGTTTCACCACATTTTAAAAGGTGGCCACTCCCACCCTGTCACATGACTGCTAAGCCACGTCCACAAAATAGGCCACACCTATAGAGTAAGTTCTAAAAAATTTGAAACCCACCACTGCTCCAGAGGCTGGAAACATGCCCTTTTCTGGACTTCTGGAACTTCTGGGAGGCCCATTTTTCACCCTCCCACAGCCTCCGCATCCAAAACGGGCTACATGTATAATCCTGGGAGGGGAGGGGCAGGGTGGGCGTCGCCAGCCAGTCCTTGCAACTACCTGTGCAGAGAACCAGATGTAAAATTATAATAATAATAATAAAATTTTAATAATAATAATAATAATAAAATTTAATTTGTTGACCGCTCCCTCTCCCCGAAGGGACTCGGAGCGGTGCACAGGGCAAATAAAACAATAAATACACACATATAAAATTAGCATCTGGTTCACTCGAACCGGCCTGAACCAGCTGAATCCCACTGCTGGGCCAGACCTTTTCCTTCCATCTATTAGAACAGACTCCTGAGTAATGTAGTAGTTAGACCCAAGAGGAGAAAATCTCTCATTGATAAGCAACTAAGGATAAAAACAGAGGATAAGGATACATGGCAGTTAAGGTACTTTAGAATTGTGTTTCTCAACCCAGCAGTTTTACAGTTTTTCAACTCCCAGAATTCCCAGGGCGGCTGATTCTAGAAACACTAGTGACACGTTATGTTATAAGGGTCATGAAAATGGGATGACTCTGGTACACAATAAGAGGAATGGCTGGTGAAGATGACAGAATTAGCATAGAGAGCAAACCTGAATTGTTTGATCGGGGAGAGATTACAATAATCACCTTTATTAGTGATTGGAAATCCCTTATGTACTTTTAGCTTAAAAGGGGGAGGGTTAATGGTTAAAAAAAAATAATTACGGAAAGAATATTATTTTATAACCTTGGAGATATGCTTGTAACTGCTGTTAAAAAGACTGGAAACTGCTATTTTATAATTTCCCCCTTCCTTTAATTCTTCCCCCTTTCCTTTCCTTCCCTCCCCTTCCCTTGACTTAACTTGACTTGACTTGTCTTCCCCTTCCCCTTTTCCTTCTCCTCCCTTCCCTTCTTCTGTCTTCCACTCTTCCTCTTATTACTTTCCTTCCCCCCCAAAAACAAATTCATAGTGTTTTTATTCTTTTAAAAATATTTAACAAAAATTGTATTTTAAAAAACGAGTGGGGCAAGAAATTATTTTGTTCCATTTACTTTTGCGCAGCTAAAAAGGAGGCGATTGCTTGCACAATTTTGAAAGTACCAAAAAAAAAAGCCCAGAGAGCAAGGAAAGAGAGCTTTTCAAACATTACAGGCATCTTCCCTAAAGAAAAGGGACTTGATTGCTAGAAGTAAAATTAGCTAACATTTTGATGCTGTATCCAATCCGTTTCACCTGCATACATTTTTAATGTTTAGTTTAGCTTCCATGAGTGTTCCATTTTGAGTGCATAATTTTAGCATCTCGTTTTGCTTCGTCTGTAATATTAATTGTGTGTGTGCGCGTGCGTGTGTGTGTGTGTGTGTGTGAGCTACAAATTGGACTCCTTGAATTCCTTAAACCAGCCCAGTGAGAGACTATATGATTCAGGTTTTGCTGACATAATCCCAGGAAAAGCAATTCAGGAGGACTGGAAAAAGAGCTGATCAGCCACTTCCTTCCAATATTCTGAAATACGCATAATGTGCACCGGAAAAAGTGATATTGTAATCAATTTCCACTTCTCAACATTTCCAGGAGGCAGATGCCTGGGAAAGGGTTACTTGCCAACAGTGTTTGCAAAATGCTTGATGTCACACGTTCTATAAACAGTTAATGTTATTATACTCAGTAGCTTTTATTGAAGTCTATAATATTAAAAGAATACCTGCTTGAACAGCTTGGGGCATTCATCTGTGGAAATGTTTTGCAAAGAAATAGGCCCACCTGTTGAAATTGTTTAAGACAGGAGATCAATAATAGGTGCCGCTTGAAAAGCCAATCGTATTCTGGAAATTCCTCAGGGGACATCTGAGCCAGAACTATTATAATGTAGAAATAGTTATTTAGTAAAGCAATTTTAATGCAAAGTTAAAGGGGATGAGATCAGGAGTTTACTGGGATCTTTTAATAGTTTCCATGCTATAATATTCTAATGCCCAAATTCTGCAGCTGGTGGGGTGTTTCGGAGCTTGATGTTCTCATCTCTCGTTTAATCTATATATATAAAAGCCGTACCACTCACTCATCACGAAATCTCCAAAACCGTAAAGCCTACAAATTTGAAATTTGGCACGTATGTTCCTCTTGGCTTCTAGGTACTTGCTAAGAAAGGATTTTTTAAAATGACCATCAGATCATTAGTAATTCTTATACAGTAATTTACACGCTTTGATGCTAAGAACTTCTACTCCCCCTTCCCACCTGAAAAGACCTCTGTTTCAACTGCCAGCTGCCTTACATTAACCTGCTCTGATGCTAAGGAGTTAGACATTCTACTCCCCTTCCCCACCTGAAAAGAACTCTGTTCCAACTGCCAGTTGCCTCACATTCCGTTACCCCAGTTCAAACTGGCAGACATTCCACTCCTTCACTCAAGAGCAGTCTGGGGCTTGTTATAATACTAAACATCAGTATCTTACCAGTCTACGCCTTCAACCTATGCATCTGTGTTTTGATCAATGGCCACGTCTGAGCCAACGAATTGAACCGGAGTAAACTGGATTTCTTCTGCATTGCCTAATCACATAGTTTCATCACAAAGCATAGGTATCCAGCTAGTATTATATAAAACCACTGTGAGAGATCATCTGTCAGTGTGGACTGAGTACCATCAATCTGGGGATGATCCAGAGGTTAGTTTCTACCAATTTGGACCAAACCGGTAGTGGTTTAGTAGCGGTTTAGTAGCCTGGGTCACTGGAACTGGCAGCGACCCAGACCTGCCACACCCCTGAACCAGTTTTCCTACCGGCGCCATAGGCACCACCATCTTGTTTTTTT
The DNA here is from genome assembly GCA_039707465.1 of Rhabdophis nuchalis. NCBI lineage: Eukaryota > Metazoa > Chordata > Lepidosauria > Squamata > Natricidae > Rhabdophis > Rhabdophis nuchalis. The sequence goes on along the minus strand of CM077647.1, from coordinate 13,811,088 downwards.
GCACATGCACATGGGGCACATGCAGCCACAAGCAAACCCGCAGTAGTGGCTGCTGGAACCCATCCCTGGGATGATGGTCAGCTAGACAACCATGTCTCAGTGTTGAGAAGCTCTTCTGATCTGGACTGAATAATTATGGGTGTTAGATGTTATTTACAATACAATAGCAGAGTTGGAATGGACCTTGGAGGTCTTCTAGTCCAACTCCCTGCCTAGGCAGGAAGCCCTATACCATTTCAGACAAATGACTATCCAACATCTTACAATACAATACAATAGCAGAGTTGGAAGGGACCTTATAGGTCTTCTAGTCCAACCCCCTGCGTGGGCAGGAACCTTATACCATTTCAGACAAATGGCTATCTAACATCTTCTTGAAGACTTGCAGTGTTGGGGCATTCACAGCTTCTGGAGGCAACTTCTGTTCCACTGGTTAATTGTCCTAACTGGTTATGGTTATATCATTGAATCTGGGTCAGGTTGCACTTCCCCATTCATAGCTGCTGAGCAATTTAGGGGTCCTCCTAGACTTACTTAATGAGCAAGTAGCAATTGTGTCTTTCACACTGTGACCTTCGCACTGATTCATTTCCTCAATTTCACACTTTTCTAATCTAAGAATTTCTTGGTCTTCTTTTTTGGTCTAGCTATCCAGGTCAACCTATTTTCCAAAGCACCGGAAGGCAAAATAAGAAACAATAGATAGAAACTAATCAAGGAGAGAAGCAACCAAGAGGTAATCTTAGTTCTCCTAGAAGGGGGATTGTAAGGGTTCGGGAGAATCTCTAGCTAAGATTCTGTGCAGTTCAGAGAACCCCCAAATCCCACTTCTAGCTGGCCAACCCCTCCCACCCTACCCCTCCCAGGAGTTCCCACACAGCCCATTTTGGATGCAGGTAAGTGCAGGGCGTGCACGGAGGCTCAGGGAGGGCAAAAATGGACCTACCGGAAGTTCAGGAAAGCCAGGGCCTCCAGAGCCTGGGGAGGCCGTTTTTGCCCTTCCGGAGACTCGAGGAAAGCCTCCAGAGCCCAGGGAAGGCAAAAACTCCCCCCCTGCCATGGTGCAGGAGGCTGACTAGGCCACGCCCACCATGGCCACGCCTACCTAGCAACCGGGCAAAGAACCCCTTGCTAAAAATTTTGAAGCCCACCCCTGGTTGTAAGTTGAGGATTATCATTATCATGACTTACAATACAATACAATACAATACAATACAATACAATAGCAGAGTTGGAAGGGACCTTGTAGGTCTTCTAGTCCAACCCCCTGCGTGGACAGGAACCTTATACCATTTCAGACAAATGGCTATTTAACATCTTCTTAAAGGCTTCCAGGGTTGGGGCATTCACAACTTCTGGAGGCAAGCTGTTCCAGAGGTTAATTGTTCTAACTGTCAGGAAATTTCTCCTTAGTTCTAAGTTGCTTCTCTCCTTGATTAGTTTCCACCCATTGCTTCTTCTCCTGCCCCCAGGTGCCTTGGAGAATAGTTTGACTCCCTCTTCTTTGTGGCACCCTCTGAGATATCGGAAGACTGCTATCATGTCTCCCCTGGTCCTTCTTTTCATCAAACTAGACTTGTATTTGAATGCTGGTTTCTCTTTAAGCAATAATCTCTGTGCTTTATTTATTACCAGTAATTTCACTGGACCATCTAAATACATATCTTTAGGCAAAGAGCCTTTCCTTTCAGTACTTGTTCTTATGCATACTCCAGAAATCGTTTTCAACGTGAAGAATGAAGTTTCGATAAGAAAAGACAAAGATACGTATTTTGAAATAAAAGAAACGTGAAATTAAATCCGGAGAACAGCAGCTGCAAACCTCACACTAAAAATATCAATCAGCACGTGAGCAGCTTCATCTTTCTTGCTGGGACTGGAATCTTACGTTACAGAGTTTCATATCGCAAGACAAGAATGGTGAGAAATTCACAAAATTATGCTCCAAATCATGTATGATCCGGTAAATGATCACAATTGTAGCAGAATTCCCCACTGCTAGGCAAAATGGTTGTTAAGTGAATCACATAGTCGTTAAGCAAATCTGCCTTTCCCAATCGAATTTGCTTCTGGGGAATTAACTGGGAAGGTCACAGGATCCCAAGAAGCTGCAAATTTCATAAATACAGTGCCCAAATTTTGATGAAGTTACTATGGGGATGCTACAATGGTTACAAGTTAGAGGACCGCTCATACTTACTCACTTTTGTCAGTGTCATTATAAGCTTCAACAGCCATTAAACCAGTGATGGCAAACCTTTTCAGCACCAAGTGGCCAAACTGGTGCATGTGCATTCCGGGACACCAGAAACTCAAAGGCAAGGTAGCCGCTGGCGCATGTCTGTATTTTGGGCATTTTTCACGCCATTTTCAGGCTGTTCTTCGGGCCATTTTTGGGCCGTTTTCAGGCTGTTTTGGGAGTGTTTTTCAAGCCATTTTCCAATGCTCTGGCTCCCATTAAAACCTGCTGGCTATCGTGCATGTATGTGTCGGAAACCAGAAGAGCAGCTGGTGATGGTGAGTGTGCCCACAGAGAGGGCTCTGCGTGCCACCTCTGACACTTGTGCCATAGGTTCGCCACCATGGCACTAAACCAACAGTTGAAAGCCAAAGACTACTTGTGTTAAAAAAATAACAGAAGCAATAACAGATTTTATGGTGCAATCTTTCCTGAGCTGATATTCTCCAAATGTAAGCAAGGCTACAGGAATCTTACAGGCATTGCTGCAACTGAATATGAAATGTTGTACTTTTGCCCATAAATGCTTTTTCTAAGGGCCTCTATCAAATTCCATAAAATATTAGTTCAAAGTGCCTGCTGGAGATAGGCAGACAGCCGATAGATAGATAGATAGATAGATAGATAGATAGATAGATAGATAGATAGATAGATAGATAGATAGATAGATAGATAGGTAGGTAGGTAGGTAGGTAGGTAGGTAGGTAGGTAGGTAGGTAGGTAGGTAAGTAGGTAAGTAGGTAAGTAGGTAAGTAGGTAAGTAGGTAAGTAGGTAAGTAGGTAAGTAGGTAGGTAGATAGGTAGATAGGTAGATATACAGACAGACATGCACATACATAACTTTGAACTTATATTTTATGAAATTTGATATGTGTGTGTATATATACGTGTGTGTATATATCAGTTGTGGGTTCTGGATTCGCATGCGTCATGGCACTTCCCCAAGCCTTGCAATGCTCCAGCTGCTCAGCAGAGTGTTGTGCAGGTGCTGTATTTGCTGTGTGCTTGCGCGGAAGCGCTGAAGACATAAAAGGACAGTAAGAAGCGAGGGCAGGCAGGTGGGCCCTCCGGAGCACGGTACCGGAAAGGTGCTCTGGGCAGACTCCGGTAAGCCCATACCAGGACATACTGCCTGCAACCCACGACTGGTGTGTGTATGTATGTATTTATGTATGTATGCATGCACACACACACACACACACACACACACACACACACTTCAGCTTGTGGTGCTGCAGAAATAAGTGAGTCGTGTTGCTGTTTATTTACATTATTTATTTATTTAATTTCACCTTTAAAAAAAAATTCTCAAATTCTTTAAATGATTCCTTAAGCTTTCCAGTGAAAGCCAACTTCTCAGCATGGCTTCCCTTTTAAATTTAACAGAAAACGTATCATTATCGCCACAATGTCTTGCTTATGCAGGTTGCCTGGGGAGGTTTCTCACTGTGGAAGTTATGAATTTAGTCAACATTGGTGTGGATTGGTTTCCACACCATAAGTTTTACACCTCTTGCATAGGGAACATGCCTTAGAAAAAGTTTGCTTCTAACCTAAGATTTTCTTCAGACAAAGTTTTGAGTTTCAGACTAAACATCAGATTCAACACTGGTCAGAAGTCAGAGGATCATGCAACATAATCTTTCCAAGGGCTAGTAATACACATTTAAGACCAATTCCTCAATTAATATGTTGTGACTTAAAAAAAAAAACTTATCCTTTTATAAATTCCTTCTAGGATGGATGTTTAACATAGGACCTGGGTACTTACGAGATCACCTTGTGCCACCAAGAGCCTCCCACCGGCCAGTATGCTCCCATAGAGAGGGTCTCCTCATGGTGCTGTCAGCTAAACAATGTTGACTGGCGACACCCAGGGGGAGATCCTTCTCCGTGTGAGCACCGGTCCTCTGGAACGAATGGGCCCTGGAATTAAGAGCTATCTCTGACTTACGCACCTTCCGCTGTGCTCTCAAAACCTTTTTTTTCCAACAAGCCAGGCTGGCATAAAAATGAATTTTTAAAAATGAATTTTTATTAATTTTAAATGGGGTTTGTTTCGTTTTTTAATTTTAAGAGAGGCCAAATTGTTTAATATGCTTTTAAAACTGTTTTTTAACTTTTATATATCTGTTTTACTTTGGCTGTACACAGCCCTGAGTCGTTCGGGAGTAGGGCAGTATAAAAAACTAATAAACCTAAACCTAAACCATATTTATCTGAGGAATGTTTATACTTTGCCACTTCAAGTCGTTTGATGCCTTACCCACTTAAATATTCAAAAATCTGTTTTATGATGCCTGTTTTCAAACAGCATCCCATTTTTAAAGGAATTGTTTTCTCAAATAATAGAATTCCATTAATAATAATTAATTCTATTATCAAATAATAGCAATAGCACTTACACCAGTGGTAGACAACCTGGTCCCTACCGCCCACTAGTGGGTGTTCCAGCTTTCATGGTGGGGGTAGGGGTTTTGTCCGATACTGAAGCACTTTCCTTTTTTTAATTTAATTGACTTCCCTACTTTATAAATCACCATTACTGTGGAACCGGTGGGCGGTTAGAAAATTTCACTACTAACAGAGATACAAAAGTGGGCGGTAGGTATAAAAAGGTTGACTACCCCAGATTTAGACTTATATGCTGCTAGACTTATATTGCCACTTATACAGCCCTCTTTAAGTGGTTTACAGAGTCAGCCTATTGTCCCCCGACAATCTGGGTCCTCATTTTACCCACTTCAGAAGGATGGAAGGCTGAGTCAACCTTGAGCCTGGTGAGATTCGATCTGCCAAATTGCTGGCAGCTGGCAGTCAGCAGAAGCAGCCGGCAGTACTGCATTCTAACCACTGCACCACCATGCCTCTAATAATAATAATGAAATTATTATAACGGCATTATAATGATAGAATCATTGCTAGACGGATGATGTTACCTAATTTAATACTGATTATGTTACCTAGTTTGGGTAATGAAACTCCTGCAAGAAAACAACTAAACTCAGAAAACATCAAGGATCTCTTGGAACAGACGCCACAAAACATTTATACAAAATCTGGTGTGTGTTGCTTATTATTTTACATAGCAGAACAATGGAATTGTAATGAACATTGAGCAGCAAGTATTGTTATTTAAAGAAAATTAAATGTAAGCTAAGTTATGATATGGAAAAATCTTAACTAAGGAGGAACATGAAACATACTTATAATGGAAAATTATTGAGATTATAAAGGCAGAACTAAAAATTTGGGGCGTGTAATGATGTATAACTATACAATATTTTGATGAGAATAGCTGGGAATTGCAACCAGGTCCACATTCTGGCCAAAAATAAGTTGTTGTTTTTTAAAAAATATATAATTGCTATCTATGTATAGTGGTTCTTTGTTTTTTCTTTCAAAAAAAGGAGGAGGATATGTGTTAAAATTAGTGTACTGAAACTATAAACACCATCAACCTAAAATGCAGCTTGCTCAGAGGCTGAAATACACCAAGTAAATGAGAGGAAGAGAGGGAGGAGAGGAAATGGGAAGGAGAGGAGAGAGGGAAGGGAAGAAGAGAGGGAGAGGAGAGAGGGCAAAGGGGAGGAGAAGAGGAGAGAAAGGAGGAGTGGAAAGGGGGGAGAGGAGAAGGAGAGAGGAAGTAGAGAAGGGAAGGATGACAGAGGGAAGAAAGGAGGTAGGGAAAGGGAGAAGAAAGTGATGGATAAGGTAGAAATATGGGGTATGGAGAGCAGAAGAGCCAGTAATTGATTTTTGGGAGTTGTTGGTAAGACGAATTGATGTAAATATTTAATAATATAGCATGATGTTGGTTATGTAACAGTATACGTGTAATTATGTGTTATGAAAATGAAAAAAAACTTTTTATAAAAAAAAAACATTTACACAATGAGGCTTGACAGAAGATTAAGCTAGCAGCTGGGTGTCCCAAGTCCCAGCCTCATCCCCACTTCAAAAGAGGATGCTTGGTGGGAAGGGAAGATATCCAACCAAGAGGCTTGGCCAGTCCTGCCCTTAACAGGCTTCGTGCACTATGAAAAAGAACAGCATGCTCTCCCTCTGATATAGACAGGCCCCTGGGATAGGATACGTATGTAGATAGTCCTCGGCTTACAACCACAAGTCAGCTCAAAATTTCCATTGCCAAACAAGGCAATTGTTAAGCGAGGTTTTTTTTTAACCCTTTTGTGAACTCTTTTGCCACAGTTGTTAAGTGAATCACCTAAACATACCCAGCTAGACATACCCAGCTCCTGCAACCGTTCTTCAAACATATGAAGAACGGTTGCAGGAGCTGGGTATGTCTAGTTTGATGAAGAGAAGGACCAGGGGAGACATGATAGCAGTGTTCCGATATCTCAGAGGCTGCCACAAAGAAGAGGGAGCCAAACTATTCTCCAAGGCACCTGAGGGCAGAACAAGAAGCAATGGGTGGAAACTAATCAAGGAGAGAAGCAACTTAGAACTAAGGAGAAATTTCCTGACAGTTAGAACAATTAACCTCTGGAACAGCTTGCCTCCAGAAGTTGTGAATGCCCCAACCCTGGAAGTCTTTAAGAAGATGTTAGATAGCCATTTGTCTGAAATGGTATAAGATTCCTGCCCACGCAGGGGGTTGGACTAGAAGACCTACAAGGTCCCTTCCAACTCTGCTATTGCATTGTATTGTATTATTGTATTGTAAATTGTTAATTTAGCAACACAGTTGTTCAGTGAATCTGGCTTCCTCGTTAACTTTGCTTGTCAGAAGATCACCAAAGTGGGCCCCAGGACATTGCAATTGTCATAGATATTTGCCGGTTCCCAAGCATCCAATGGTTGACCACTTGACCATAGATCAGTGATTGCTAACCTTTTTCTCCTCATGTTCCAAGACTGTGTGTGTGACATTGCACACGTGCGTGCCCACACCCATAATGTAATGTGCCCCCCCCCCTTGCATGCATGCATGACCTCCCCATGTAGCTTCAAACAGTCACTAAATGAATGGTTATAAGTCAAGGACTAACAGTATACATCTGGTTGAATAGGATTGATAAGTAACAATTTGGCTCTCAAGTAGAGCAGGTATATATCCTCGATTTACAATCACAGTTAAGCCCAAAATTTCTGTTGTTAAAAGTGAGACATTTGTAGGGTGTGTTTTGGCCCATTTTATGAACTTTCTGGCCACAGTTGTTAAGGGAATCACTGCAGTTGTTCGGTTAGTAACAGTTGCTAAGTGAATCTGTCTTCCCCATTGGCTGTGCTTGTGAGGAGGTCGCAAAAAGTGATTCCCCAGGACATTGAAACTGTCTTAAATCTGAGTCAGTTGCCAAAAGTCTGAATTTTGGTCACATGACCATGGGGATGCAACAGTGGTCATAAGTGTGAAAAACATCATAAGCCACTTTTTTCAGTGCCATTGTAACTTCACACAGTCACTAAAATAACTACCTGTACTTGTTTCTGTCACATCCTGTCACCTTATATTGTCCCTAGAATTAGATATAGTTGATAAATGTTAGAATTCATGTAATTGTCACACCTGAGCAGGTCTCTGTCTAGAGAGCCTAATATGCATAGCTGTTATAGCGATAGATGGATGGATGGATGGATGGATGGATGGATGGATGGATGGATGGATGGATGGATGGATGGATAGATAGATAGATAGATAGATAGATAGATAGATAGATAGATAGATAGATAGATAGATAGATAGATAGATAGATAGATAGATACCTATATACTGCTTCATAGTGCTTTAGAGCCATCTCTAAGAGATTTACAGAGTCAGTATATTTCCCCCAACAACTTCAGAAGATAGAAGGCTGAGTCAACCTTAAGCAGGTCAGGATCGAACTGTTAGCAGTCAGCAGAATTAGCCTGCAACACTGCATTCTATCCAATGTGCCACCAGGGCTCTTTTTATGAACTTTCTGATTATGCTACTATTTTCTTAAATGATCAACAAATCTCTTCACCACATGATTTTGGCTGGACATAACAATTGCTTCGTTGTTTTAGCAAAAGAGTGTAGACAGTTCTCCACTTACAGCCATTCATTTAGTGACCATCTGAAGCAGTGGTGGGTTTCTGCAGGCTCACACCTACTCACAAGAACCGGTTGGTGAAATTTAGAGAGCCGGTGAGAGGGGGTTCCACCGGCGGACCCAGAAGTAAGTCTGGCCTGCCGCTGCTGGTAACCCAATGGGAAGGAAAGGAAGGCAGAAAGTAAGAAAGGAAAGGAAAGAAAGGAAGGAAGGAAGGAATCAAGGAAAGAAAGAAAGAAAGAAAGAAAGAAAGAAAGAAAGAAAGAAAGAAAGAAAGAAAGAAAGAAAGAAAGAAAGAAAGAAAGAGAATTTATCATCACAATTGAGCCCAAAATTTTGGTTGCTAAGCAAGAGCGTTGTTAAATGAGTTTCACCACATTTTACAAGTTGGCCACTCCCACCCTGTCACATGACTGCCAAGCCACGCCCACAAAATAGGCCACACCTACAGAGTAGGTTCTAAAAAAATTTGAAACCCACCACTGATCTGAAGTAAGAGCAGCACTGAAAAAATAGTTACACTAGTGCCGTGGTGGTGAACCTGTGGCATGCAGAGACGTTTCTGAGGGTACATGAAGTGTTGCCCTGTCAACTACAGGGCGCATTCGCACAACGGCCAGCTGATTTTTGGCCTTGCTTTTTGGCCATTTTTCACCCTCCTGAGGCTTCCTAGAGCCCCCCGGAGCCCCCAGAGGGTGAAAAACTGGAAGATTGGAAATGAGCTTCCGGGTTGCCCATTGCACCATTCTCCATCCAGAGGCTTCGGGAGGCTTTCCTAAAGCCTGTGGAGGGCAAAAAAACAGTGATTCACTTAACAACTGTGGGCAGAAAGTTCATAAAATGAGTCAAAACGCACCCTACAAATGTCTCACTTAACAACAGAAATTGTGGGCTTAACTGTGATTGTAAATCGAGGATATATACCTGCAGAATATAGTGCTCTACCTGAGAGCCAAACCTGCCTCCTGGAAGTCCGGAGGCTTCAGTGAGGGCTGCGTGCATGCGCAGCGGGGTTGTGCATGCATGCATGGGGGAGTGCATTGCATTATTGGTGTGGGCATGCACGGCTCTCGTTGCTTTTGGCACGCTCGACAAAAAGGTTAGCCATCACTGCACTAGTCCTCGCACTTAAAATCATCACAGTTCCTCATGATCATATGACTGCAATTCAGGTGTTTGGCATGTAATTGCAATGGCTGCAGTGTCCTGGGATCACATGATTGCCATTTGTGACTTTCCCGCCCGCTTCCAATGAACAATGTCAATGGGAGAAGCTGGGACTGTTTAATGACAATGCAAACTGTTTATTAAAGACAATGGCAAAAAGGTCAGGAAACTGTGCACATCTACATAAGAGTTACCGTATTTTTCAGAGTATAAGACGCACCTTTTTCCCTCAAAAAAGAGGGTGAAAATCTGGGTGCGTCTTATATACTGAATACAGCATTTTTTTGCCTCCCGAAACCCCATTCTCTTCACCAAAATGGCCTTGTAGGAGCCTTGTAGAGTAAAATTGGCTGGTTTTTTTGCTCAATTTTGACCCCACCCCACCCCACCCCCAGGAGCACTCTATAAGCCTCCTAAAGGCTATACATGCCCTTTTGACAAAAAAGGGCCGTTTCTTGCCCATTTCCCGCCACCCAAACTCCCCCAGGAGCACTCTACAAGACTCCTAAAGGCTATTCATGCTCTTTTCTTTGGGAAAAAATTTTTTGGGGAAGTTTGCAGAGTGCAAAAAGTGTTTTTTTAATTTGCCTCTTCAAAACCTTGGTACATCTTATACTCCGGTGGGTCTTATACTCTGAAAAATAGGGTAACTTAACCGCATCATTTAACAATGGAAGCTCCACTCTCAATTGTGGTCATTAGTCAAGAACTGCCTGTAGAGAGAACACAAATTAAAATGGCACGTTATTGTTAAAAATGGTGAAAGAAGAGCCACAATGAGAAAGTTATTGTGGGATCTAATTAGCTGGGAACCCTAAATTTAGTGAAATGGTAGTTAATTATAGTAGCCAGTAAATTATCATTATGCAATGACTCTAGGATTCTGAAGGTAGAAGAGCAGCATTAATATTATAACTTACTATTAACTAAGGCCTTTTAAGAGAAAAATCTTGCTGAAACATCAAAGTCTGCTCCTTTTATTAGAATTGCTAATATTTTTTAGAACTCTGCATAAAGTGCCCAATCTGACATTATGTTTTTCCACGTATAATTTTTATTAAAGATTTTTGAGAAGATTAAAAAGCAATACAAAGTAATATAAACCAAGAAAAAGAAATGTATCAAAGAGAAACCTTAAAACGGAAGGAAAGTGAGGAGAGTAAAAGAAAAATAGAAAAGAAAGAAAAGTAATACTGAGACGTAGCTTCCAATCTTCCTTACAGCAATTATGGGTATAATTGTACATTTACTTTTTGTTCTGCGATGACCACTTAGCTTTCTTTGTACCGGGGTGTACTTGGGCCTGCCGGGAGCACCAGATACCATTCCGGTACAGTGCTCCAGAGAGCCTATCTGCCCGCCCGCGCTCCTTACCGGTATTTGAAGTTTTTGGGGCTTCCGCGCATGGAGCGTAGGGCGCCTGCACGATGCTCCACCAAGCAGTTGGAGTGTATGGCGCCTACACACCGCTCCGCCTACCAGTTGGAGCGTTGTGGAGGTGTTGGTTACCACCTTTAAAGTGCTCCATGGCACGGGACCTAGTTATCTGCGGGATAACATCCTGCCCCATACATCCCTTTGGCCGATTCGCTCCCACAGAGAGGGATTTCTCCGGGTGCCGTCCACTAGGCAATGCCAGCAGGCGACACCCAGGGGAAGGGCCTTCTCTGTGGTGGGCCCCACCCTCTGAAACGACCTACCCCCCCCGAAATCAGAACAACGACGGACCTCCGCTCCTTCCGCCAGAAGTTAAAGACTCACTTCTTCCATCAGGCCGGCCTGGCCTAATTTTTTATATACCTAGTCGCAGAAAGAAATTGTTTCATCAGAATTTTAAGGGGTAATTGTTAGGGTTTTAGGGGTTTTAATATTGATTTTAGCACAGGGGTAATTTAATTCGGTTTTAATATTTTGTATTTTGTATATTGTTGTATTTATTGGATTTTTAATTTCCTGTGCACCGCCCCGAGTCCCCATGGGGGAGAGGGGGCGGTCTATAAATTTAATAAAATAAAAATAAAATAAATAATAAGTTGGCAGAGGCGTCACGGAGGCGTCACAGAGCACCGTGGGTGGTAAGTAAGTACGTGTCTGTGTGTGTGCTTTGCGTGTTCATGTGGTGGGCACCCAGCCCCGTTCCACAGTACCGGTTGCAATGTGATCCACCACTGTTTCTGTTCCACATTATTTGCACTGCTCTAGGCAGAGGTGGGCCGCTGGGGGTTTGCACAGGTTTGGGTGATCCTCTAAGCAGGGCTTCTGCCTAGTTCGGCGAACCCCCAAATGCAACCCTTGGTGGGCCACTCCCACCCTGCCCCACCCCGCCCACCCCATCAGCCCCACCCAGGGGTTTCCACATGGACTATTCATCATGCCAAGTAAGCACAGGACCTACATGGAGGCTTGGGGGGGGGGGAAACGGGCCTACCGAAGGTTCCAGAAGTCCAGAAATGGGCCTGATTCCAGCCTGGGCTTATGCACCAGAGATGAACTGGGACGACGGCTCACGTGCCTACAGAGAGCGCACTGCAGCCACCTCTGGTATACGTGCCATAGATCCGCCATCATGGCCCTTTACCATTTCAGACAAATGGCTGTCCAACTGCAAAGAATTTAAATCCTTCCATTCCCCACTAGTCAATTAGAACCGAAGAAGCTTCTTGGATGAGAAACAAGGCATTTTCAAAGGACAAAAAAAAAAAAAAAAAAAGAACAAGAAAGTCCAGCTGCCTTGGGAAAGCACCTTTGCGATTTCAGTAAGAAGGACAGCTTGTTTGTTCAAAGGCTGGTTAAAATGTGAGGGCCAGATACAGGGCTTAAGACCTCTTAAGAGGCTGGCTGGGAAAGTCCGCAATGCAATGCAATGCAATGCAATACAATAACAGAGTTGGAAGGGACCTTGGAGGTCTTCTAGTCCAACCCCCTGCCTAGGCAGGAAACCCTAGACCATTTCAGACAAATGGCTACCCAACACTTCTTAAAGACTTGCAGTGTTGAGCCATTCTCTACTTCTGGAGGCAACTTCTGTTCCACTGTTTAATTGTTCTCATTATCAGGAAATTTCTTCTCAGTTCTAATTTGCTTCTCTCCTTGATTAGTTTCCACCCATTGCTTCTTGTGCTGCCCTCAGGTACCAAGGCCTTACCAAAGGCCTTGATAAGGCCACACTTGGAATACTGCATCCAGTTTTGGTCACCACGATGACGAAAAGATGTGGAAACTCTAGAAAGAGTGCAGAGAAGAGCAACCAAGATGATTAGGGGACTGGAGACTAAAACATATGAAGAACGGTTGCAGGAACTGGGTATGTCTAGTTTAATGAAAAGAAGGATTAGGGGAGACATGATAGCAGTCTTCCAATATCTCAGGGGTTGCCACAAAGAAGAGGGAGTCAAACTATTCTCCAAGGCACCTGAGGGTAGAACAAGAAACAATGGGTGGAAACTAATCAAGGAGAGAAGCAACTTAGAACTGAGGAGAAATTTCCTGACAGTTAGGACAATTAATCAGTGGAACAACTTGCCTCCAGAAGTTGTGAATGCCCCAACACTGGAAGTCTTCAAGAAGATGTTGGATAGCCCATTTGTCTGAAATGGTATAGGACTTCCTGCCTAGGCAGGGAGTTGGACTAGATGACCTCCAAGGTCCCTTCCAACTCTGTTATTGTATTGTATTGTAATATGATAGCAGTATTTGAGGTGCTGTGATAGAGAGCAGGGGATCCACCTACTCTCCAAAACAGTGATCACCAACTGATGGTCTGTGACAAAATTTTGTGTCCACAGAAAAACTGTTTGCATTTTTTATATTGCACTAAATCAAGGCTCCTCAAACTATGGCTCCTAGGCTGGATACGTGCAACGAACGTTTGTGTTGCTGCAGAGAGTCTCCACCATCTGGGTCTTTTTGTGTAGGTCAGAGGGGGGTAGAAATTTTGACTCAGAGTCTGCTTCAGCCTCCTGGGTCAGGGCTTTGGCCGAAGGTTGGAGGGAAGAGATGCTGGTGGCGAAGAGCCAGAGGGCCTTGTTCCAGTGGGACGGCATCATGGCCTGAAACTGGCTGACCATCTCAGCCCGCTGAGCCTCCGGTACCTGGCCTTGCACACCCGCAGGTCTCTGCTTGGAAAGCCTATGCTGGTAGTCCTCAGTGATGTGCTTCTGCTGAGCCTCCTTCTCGGTCAGATCCAATTTGAACTGAGCTGTTTTGCCAACTCTTTCTCGTGGTGGCTGCTTAGCTCCAACAACTTGCTTCCTGTTGGGGCCCTAAGGAGCCCAGGTGGGCAGGCGAGGAGTGGCTGGGAAGGGAGGGGAAAGTAGAGGCTGGTGAAGTGCCTCTTGATGAGAGTGACATCAAGTTGGCTATGCCCCCACCCCCCAGTCACATGCCTACCTGTCAGCCTTCGCTACTTGTTTCTCCTTATGCTGCTTGGCTGCCATGGAAACGGGGAGGGTGGGGCGCTGGGGTTCAATTATGAAAGCTGGTGGAAGATTGGTGGAAGATGTTGCAGGCCGGTGTTATCTTTGGTCTAACGGTCTCACATTCCATGCTGGTGATGGCCTGCCCACCTGATGTCGGAGAAGAAAGTACATTGGACACTGCTAGGGGGGGTTAGGGCTATTGGGGTGGACTTAAGCTTTAATACTCATTGTTCGCGCTTAAACTAGTTACTTCCTGCTTCACCTTGGTCTGTTATTCTTCGGTATTTAGTAAAAGTAACCTTATTCATTTCAAACAATGTCTAAATGTGGTCTTTCTTGAGTGCTTGAAGAAACGGATCCTGACACTACCTAGCCATGCCCAGTTAACTAGTCATTAGGCAGATCATATTAGTGGTCCAGGGGATTTAAAATTATAAATTTAGTGGTCCATGAGGTCCGAAAGGTTGGTGATCCCCGCTCCAAACCTTAGAAAGCAGAGGCGAGAAGTAATGGGTGGAAGATTATCAAAGAAAGAGCCAACCTAGACCTAAGGAGAAATGTCCTGTCAGCTAGAACAATTAATTAATGGTGATTCCCCCCCACCCACCCACTTCTCTTGATTTTGCCTAACTTGCAGAAATATTAAACGTTATATTTCAGTTTTAAACATTTCACTTTGTGCACCATTATTCTGTTTCAAATGTGCAAGCTGCCAGCCAGCTGCAGAATTGTGCAAGTTAGTCACTGGTGCCAAGAATATGTACGTATAAGATAGGTGCATTCAAAAAAAACTCTGCAGTTAAATCTCTCTGGTACAAAGCAGCTGCCTCCTGACACACAATACAGAGCCTTCATTGTCACAACCAATATATATTTATATATCTTTTGCATTAAATTGGAATTTATCTTCTGTAGTTCTCTTTTTTTCCCTTCCCCTTAAAGGTCTTGAGGGATATAAACAAGCTAAAATTGGGCTTTTTAAAGAAAATAAAAGATCCAATCATGTTCATGTTCTTTTTAAAAAAAACACCAATTTCGAAGGCTGGGGCCCCACACAAAACCATAGAGGTGAGAAGCTTTGATAAAAGTTTCAACCCCCAGAATTTCTTCTTCTAAAGAAACGTGGCCAATTCAGCCACTGGGGATCTGAACTAAGCTCAAGGGTACTGTGTGTTTATTAAAATTGTGAGTTTTTAGGCGGTGATTCTGAATTGCATTAAAATGCTGGTAGGAAAACCTTTTGCTGCATTTATTGAATTATTGCATATGAAGTGTTCCTGTAACTTAAGTAAAATATGTAGAAGAATGGTTATTGTGGAAAATATTTAGAGCTTTGCTTGGGTTCCTAAACAAGCTATCATCCTTGTTTGTGTCTCTTGAGAATCTGCAGTGCTGCAAACATTAATTTGTGAATATAGATTTCTTAATTAATCAATGCAAGGCTAGAAAGCCAAAGGAAGGAGATGATTATCAGCAAAAAAGAGAGGAAGATTTGTTCTTGCCATTTCCATTAAAATGGCAGGATCTTTCCATAATTTATATGGGAATAAATTAAAATGTTGTGCTTTATTAACAGCAATCTTCTAGAACAGAGGTGTCAAATTCGAGGTCCGGATCTGGCCAACAGAGTGCTTAAATCTGGTCTGTGGGTCCATCCTGGAAACAGCAAACAGACCTTTGCAAACAGTGAAAATGGAGGTTGGGACTTGGGAGGGCTGTGTGCCATCTTCACTTGCAGAGGGTTGCAGGAGGCCATTGCAGCTGAAAACGAACCACAAGCGGAACTCCCAAGCTCCATTTTCGCTGGCAGAGAGTTGCAGGAGGGGCGCAGGGAGAGCTGCTGAGGCCCGAGACTGCAATGCAAGCGTCCCCTGTGCATGCCTCCCCATGCACGCATGTGCACATCCCCATGTGCCCTGTCCCCCATGCATGCACATGTGTCCTGCCCCCTGTGCATACATGGCAGAGAGCCACACACCAGCTGGCCAGCGGGAGGTGTGCACACATGTGCGGTGGACCTGGGCTGGGGTGACGGCTGGTGTGCCCGCAGAAAGGGCTCTACGTGCCACCTATGGCAAGTGTGCCATAGGTTCACCATCACCAATGTAGGCTTACCAGAATTAAGGTGGACTCTGTGGCCTCTAACTCAATTCATTGCAGCTTCTGTTTTCTACCAATCATGTTCATGTTCTTTTTTTTAAAAAAAACCCAAAGGGCTAAGCCAGGGATGTCCAAACTTGGGAACTTTAAGACTTATGGACTTCAACCGCCCTGGGTCCTCTGTGGAGAAGGGCGGGATATAAATTTAAATAAATAAATTTAAATAAATAAAACTCCCAGAATTCCCCAGCCAGCATAGCTGGCTGGGGAATTCTGGGAGTTGAAGTCCACAAGTCTTAAAGTTTCCAAGTTTGGACATCCCTGGGCTAAGCAGAATGGCACTGTTAGTGTCTTTCACAAAAATAGCTTTTCAACACTCTCTGTGCAGTTCGTGCCCCAATTTTGAAGGCTGGGGCCCCACACAAAGCCATAGAGGTGAGAAGCTTTGATAAAAGATTCAAGCCCTAGAATTTCTTCTCCTTCTAAAGAAACGTGGCCACTGGGGATCTGAACTAAGCTCAAGGGTACTGTGTGTTTATTAAAATTGTGAGTTTTTGACTGACTGGGAACATTCCATAGTAATTTTTGACTCCTACTATCCACATAGGCAGGGTTTTTTTATCCATCACAATCTGTCTCTAACTTGTTTTCTTTTTAGATCTTCCAATGACGCATTCAAGAGCCTGGTAACGAAGTCCATCCACCTTGTCAATGGTCATCCTGGTTTTTATCCTTCTACTATTTCCAGCATTAGAGATTTCCCACAGATTTGTGCCCTAAGGAAACCTATTAAAAATGGAAAACCTCCTTTTTTGTCTGAACAACTACGGACCTCCGCTCCTTCCGGCAAAAATTAAAAACACACTTTTTCTGCTTGGCAGGCCTGGAGTAATCAACTGTTTTTAGGGTTTTTAACGACTAATTTTTAGTTTTAATATGGGATTTTAGCGCAGGGTTAGTTTAATTTCACTTTAATATTGTACTATGTTTGTGATTTTATATGCATTTTAAATTCCCTGTGCCCCGCCTCGAGTCCCTTCGGGGAGAGAGAGCGGGTTATAAATTAAATTAAATTAAATTATTATTATTATTATCATCATCATTATTATCATTATTATCATTATTATCATTATTATCATTATTATTTATTATTATTATTTATTATTATTTATTGTTTATTATTGTTTATTATTATTATTATTATTATTATTATTTATTATTATTCAGTGTATTGCCCTACTACCTAGATTTTGCATTAATAGTAGGTGTCAAAAGTGACTAATGACTATCTACTCTGCCTTTTTTGTGTCCTCCTAGGGTTGAGCCTAAGGGACATGGTGGCTCATTGGCTAAAACATTGAGTTTGTCGATCAGAAAGGTCAGCAGTTTGGTGGTTCGAATCCCTAGCACTGCGTAATGGAGTGAGCTTGCGTTACTTGTCCCAGCTTCTGCCAATCTAGTGGTTTGAAAGCATGTAAAAAAATGCAAGTAGAAAAATAGGAACCACCTTTGGTGGGAAGGGAACAGCCTTTGGAGTTTAGTTACGCTGGCCACACTACCATGGAAACATCTTCTGACAGCACTGGTTCTTCAACTTTGAAACAGAGATGAGCACCGCCTCCTAGAGTCTGGAACGATTAGCATATATGTGTGAGCAGAACCTTTACCTTTTAGGGTCGACCCTGCGCCTTCCACTTTAAGCTGCTTAGTAGCACAAATGGACATTTTGTATTTGTGTTTGAGTTGTTCCTTTTCTTTATCACCTATCCTATAGAGCTCAGCAAAAGGTATGAAGCTATTATTTCCCTGAGACAAATGACAGTAGCCTCCAGGCTAAACTTTTGATCCCTCTGTTCTCTGTGTTTTCAAAACAGCAAGGATATACAGTTTTGTATGCAGTCAGTGCTTACAGATGTGGCAAATTTGCAGACGGGAAGGACAAACAGGCCTGATATCCTGGAAATAAAAAATAATTTAAAAAACCCAAACAGTATTTTAATGTTTGTATGCCTTCACAATGACTAATTTATTTTAAACTGATTTTTAAAATATTTTAATTCTGTTAAATGAGGCTTGAATTGAAAAGAGTACATACCCATATTTTTGGAGTATACCTTTTTCCCTAAAAAAAACAGACTGAAAATCTGGGTGCATCTTATACACTGAATACAGCATTTTTTTGCCTCCCGAAACCCAGGCCTCTTCACCAAAATGGCCATGCATAGCCTTTAGGAGGCTTTCAGAGTGCTCCTGGGGGCTGGGGAGGGCAAAAATGAGCGATAAATGGGCTGGTTTTTGCTCACTTTTGCCCCACCCCCAGCCTCCAGGAGCACTCTGTAAACTTCCTAAAAGCTATGCATGTCCTTTTGGGGGGGGGGGGGGAAGCAGGCCCGTATTTGCAAAAACGGGCCATTTTGGGAGGTCTGCAGAGTGCAAAAACTTTTTTTTTTAATTGCCTCTTCAAAATCTTGGTGTGTCTTATACTCCTGTGCATCTTATTCTCTGAAAAATACGGCATGTTTCACTTGATAAGATTAATATTGGACTTCTGCACCCCCCTAAAAATAAACCCCTTTTGGTTATCATTAAGAGACACGCTACGCAATTGTGTAATTTCTATTCAAAAATAGGGCCAATGAGTTCAGAGAACCTTTGTTTTTGCTAATTGGGTAGAAGATTAAAGCTTTCAGGAACCATCTCAGCTTGTTTTTCAAAACTTGCATTTTTTTTTCTGGGATTTCTTTATAAAACTTTCAATGCCAAGTTGCTAATTTATATACTTAACAGGAACTATTGGGAACGTTGCCCTTTTCCCATATCCCTTTGGCCCCCCTTTCCACTGAGCAGTGGAGAACTGAAGATTGCTTATCTATATCTACACGAACAATGAATGTGCCATGAATCAATATACAATATGGGTACTCTCGTTTTTTCCCTCTTATATGAACAGATTAAATCAAGAATCCGTCCTAAATTGTCTGGCTAAAATATAAATCATGCAAAGGCTGAACATATGACTGGGGCACTAAAGGCTGACTCAGTTATCAGGATAATTGTGAGGTGATCAGCATCCCAACATTGCAATTTGGCCTACAACTTTCTTACCCTGACGATCCTGATTGATCTTTTGATCATTCGGTATCCTTGACTGACCAGATTCCTTGCCATCAATATACATCTGACCTGTTCCTAGGGTAGCATGATCTGGATGAAGTTTAGCATGATCTAATGGTCAAATTTCTGGGTTTTCCCAGTTATAATGTATGGCTGTGAAAGTTGGACCATAAGAAAGGTTGTGTGCCAAAGAATTTAGGCCTTTGAATTATGGTGCTGGAGAAGACTCCTGCGAGTCTTTCGGACTGCAAGGCGATCCCACCAGTCAGTCCTAGAGGAGATCAACCCTGACTGCTCTTTAGAAGGCCAGAACCTGAAGATGAAACTCAAATCCTTTGGCCACCTAATGAGAAGGAAGGATTCACTGGAGAAGAGCCTCATGCTGAGAAAGACTGAGAGCAAAAGAAGAAGGGAACAACAGAGAAGGAGGTGGCTGGTGGAGTCACTGAAGCAGTAGGCGTGAACTTAAATGGACTCCAGAAGATGGTAGAGGACAGGAAGGCTTGGAGGAACATTGTCTGTGGAGTCACAATGAGTTGGACATGACTTCGCAACTAACAACAAGTGGACAAATATAATGTTCCAGACTTCTCCAGAATGTTCCCATGTGTGAATCGTCACATTTTGCAGTATTTAGTGTCCAAACTGATAATACTCAAAACAAAATTCAGAACAGAAAAAAAAAGCAGCTAACCTATTAGATCAGCTCACACCTCCACCAATAGACTTGCTTCAAGCATTGCTTTTGGAATCACCTACTTGTCTTCACAAATACACACCCAATACAAGCATATTTTCAATTTAATCTATCCTTCCTCTTGATTTTGTGGCCAACTGAAATAGTAGGAATTTTTCTGCTTTGTATTTCTGTTCCAGCATTTTCTGATTTGAGAGGCTTCCATGTCTCATTCATGGATTCTCCATGTCTGTGTAATTGCCAACACTTCCCTGCCACTCAATGGACTGTGTTTCTCACCATATTCTGTACTGAGGAAATCTCATTTTCCATACAAGTGAATAGAAGTTTCCATTTTTCAAACGCTTCAGTTTAGCTGCTTCTTTATGTTCCCTGCATACAATTGCTAAATCACAGTTTGCATAGTATTTCTCTGATTGCCCATTGTAGTAGTGCATGGAGGAAGGCAATTCCCAAATATTTATAACTCAGTGTTATGTGGAAGACAATGGTTTTTACACTGCAATTATTTATTTAAAATATCAATAGGATTACCTATCTTATAACCAATTCTGAGAAGAATCCCAATTAAAAAACAGCATAAAATCATAGTGAAACTAGAAGACCAAATACACTAAAATATTAAAAGGTAGGTAGGTAGATAGGTAGACAGGCAGGCCGACAAATAGATGATAGGTAGGTAGGTAGATGGCAATTGACAGATTATATTAGAGAGAAAGAGAAAGAGAGATGAGAGATAGATGAGAGATGAGAGAGATGATAAATAGATAAATACATGACACATAACAGATGATAGATAGTAGAGAGAGAGAGATACATAGATACAGACAGATGGCAGATGATAGATAATAGAAGATAGACAGAGATTGTTACATAGACAGACAGACACAGGTAGGTAGGTAGGTAGATTGATTATAGGTAGATGGATTATAGATAAATGATAGAAAACTAGATAATTCACTAGCTAGCTAGCATGTAGATACGATGGATGGATGGATGGATGGATGGATGGATAGACGGATGGACGGATAGATCACAGGTGGCAGATGGCAGATAATAGTAGACAGACAGACAGACAGATGAAGGAGAGAGAAAGAGAGAGACGATAGCAAAGAAATGAATGACTGTATAATACTGGTAATGCAACACAAAATACAAAGACCATTTAAAAATAGGTATTTAAGGGAAAGTTTATAGAGAAAACATTCAGTTGGTTTACATCAGCATCTGGTTTCAGTAGATCTGCCAGACTATTTTGACTCCTTTTATTTAGTCACAGCCTTACTTTTTCCAGAGTAGTGAAACGTATATAAACAAAGTCCCACCCATGGGATGTAAGGGATTAAGAATTATATCTAATACAACGTGATACCTCAACGGTAGTTTCGATTTTTAAAACAGCATAGGAACTTCTTCCAGATTCTTCTTCAACATTTTGCTTCAGTAATATTTCAATAAGATGGCATATTGTTATTGATCATACAAAAAGAAAAAAGAGAATAGTATTCCCTTCAATAAATCTTTCAGAAATGGTCCTTCTCTGCCTTCAACATACTAACCAGGGTCTGCATTTGTCTCCCACTTTGGAGAATTTAGGAAACCATTTTTTTTTACAGCTATAATACCCTGCTGACTTTAAACAAAATATACAGTATTTTCCATGCTTGGTTTTGCATTGGGATGTCAGGGTAACATGAATACATGTTAGCAAGGAATACAGAATTCCTTGTCAAATATTGACATGGCGCTTGATTGATTTGAATTTGGCCGTTCTCCAAATTTCTGAATGAATCTCACAGCCTAGCTGAAAGATGAACGATGGTGCCTATTTCTCTTTCCGCTCAAATATATTAAAGATTTAGCTAGGGTAAAAACTTAGCATTTTTTTCCCAAAGGAAGGAGAGGAAAACTGAATAGGAAAGACCAAATATGCTAAGTAGAAATCTTACCAGAAAAATATAACTTACATCCATGTAAGTAGTGTTTAAATGGGACGCGGTGGCTCATTGGCTAAGACGTGAGCTTTTTGATCAGAATGGTCAGCAGTTCGGCGGTTCGAACCCCTAGCAGTTGCATAACGAAGTGAGCTCCTGTTACTTGTCCCAGCTTCTGCCAACCTATCAGTTCAAAGCATGTAAAAATGGAAGTAGAAAAACAGGAACCACCATTGGTGGGAAGGTAACAGTGTTCCATGCGCCTTTGGTGTTTAGTCATGCTAAACATATGTGTGAGGGAAGCTTTTACCTTTACCTTTAAGTTGCGTTTCTCAACCTTAGCAATTTTAAGATCCTTGAACTTGAACTACTGAATTCCACACAATATGTGTAGGGGTGTGTGTGCCTGTGTGTCTGTGTGTGTGTCTGTGTGTGTGTGTGTGTGTGTGTGTGTGTGTCTGTGTGTGTAGGACATGGTGTATTCAGGTCTTTTCCCGTGTAAGATTAAAAGTACAGTGGTACCTTCTGTTCACGAACAACTCGGTTCACGAACAGAAAAGTTCATCAAAATATGCTCCGGTTCACGAACTCCGCTTCGGTTCACGAACAGGAGCCACGGCCATTTTGATGCTATTTCCTGGCTGTCACATGGTTGTGACTTCCTGTAGGAAGATCTTGGAGAGAAGGAGACACAGAAAAAAGTACACTGTGAGTACTTTCAGTGACTTTTTTTTGATTTTTGTTATGCTTTTAGCACATACAGTACTGTACTGTAAATTGTTTCATATTTTTTGTGCTTCAAAAACCAAAAAAAAGATCAGAACAGATTAACTGGATTTACATTAAACCCTATGGGAAACTGTGCCTCGGTTCACGACCAATTCGGTTCGCGACCAGAGTCAGTTCACGAATTAAGTTCGTGAATCGAGGTACCACTGTATCTTGGCAACGTTTTGACGAGATTACACTCGTCATTTTCAGGCTGGTGCCTTTGGCTTCGTGCTTGTGCGAGCACAAGCACGAAGCCAAAGGCACCAGCCTGAAGATGACGAGTCAAAGTTGTTTCATTTATTTATTACATTTTTATCCTGCCTTTCCTACTTTGTAAGGTGGCAAATATACATAATACCCAGGCATATTGTTATCCACAACAACCAGTCTATGGGCTGGGCTGAGAAAGTGGCTGACCAACAGTCACCCAGCCAGCTTTCATGTCTAAACTGGGACTAGAAATCACAATCTCTTGGTGATTGCCCAAAATTGCTCAGCCGGGTTTCATGCCTAAGATGGGGACTAGAAGTGAAAGTCTCCTGGTGATTGGACCAAAGTCACTGAGCCAGCTTTCATGCCTAAAGCAGGACTAGAATTCACAGTCTCCTGGTTTCTAGGCCAGCATCTTAACCACTATACCAAAGTAGATCTCAGTTAATCTTAAACCAAGACAGTTTTTTTCAACACCACAAAGCATATACTGTGTTTTTCGGTGTATAAGATGCACCTCCCCCCCCCAAAAGAGGGTGAAAATCTGGGTGCGTCTTATACACTGAATACAGCATTTTTGGCCTACTGAAACCCCCGCCTCCTTTGCAAAAATGGATGTGCAGAGGGTTTGGGAGGCTTGCAAAGTGCTCCTGGGGGCTGAGGATGGGCAAAAAAGAGCAAAAAAACCAGGCTGTTTTTTGCTCATTTTTGCTCCCCCACCCAGCCCCCAAGAGCACACTATAAGTCTCCTAAATGGATGCCCCCTTTTTCCCCCCCAAAAAAATGAGGCGTAGAGAGGGTTTGGGAGACCTGCAGAATGCAAAAAAGTTTTTTTAATTTACCTTTGCAAAATCATGGTGAGTCTTATACTCTGGCACATCTTATAGTCCAAAAAATACGGTAAGTATGTATCAAGAATACAGGTAAGTTCTGAAGATGACCAGAATGGAAAATCAATATAATACTGACAATAATATAGCAGGTATTCTAATGAAGCTTTGCTTGTTAGTATTAAATCTGCACAGTAACTCCAGTCCAATAGAATAAATTCTGTCCTTGATTATACACTTTATAAAACCAAAGAGGCCTCAGAAGAGCATTGTGAGAATCCAATTAAGAAAGCATGGATAAGTTAAATTAGGAAATTCTAGGTAGAAACCTTTAGTTGGGGACAAATTCTCTCTAAAGACAATTTTGCTTTAATCATTATTTATATTTAAATTATTCCCTTGAATCACCAGAACAATGGGGTATATTTAAAAAAAAATCTAAACAGAATTTGGTAATATTAGTAGGAAAATAAAACATGGAGAGGCGGCACCCTTGCACATCCCAAATCTTAAATGTGCAAGGTGAGGTTTAGGTATATGTTATCCACCTGTAGACAAAGGTTTGACTGGGCTAGTTGTTGTCCCAATTAAGAAACACTGATAGCAATGTCAAAACCTTCTACTTCTTTGCTAAAGTACCTTATTTTTCAGACTATAAGATGCACTGGACTATAAGACGCACCTAAATTTACAGGAGGAAAACAAGAAAAAATTGTTTTTGGCCTCCATGTGTCATGTTTTCACTCCCCCTGGCCCCCAGAAGCACTCTGCAGTGCTCTGTACATCTCATTTTTGGGATCCCATGCCCTCCATGTGTTATGTTTTTGCCCTCCCAAGCTCCCAGAAGCACTCTGCAGTGCTCTGCACACCCCATTTCACCAAAAACATGCCCATTTTTGGCCTGCAGTGTTTCTGGGGGCTGATGCGGGGAGGATTCAGGAGTCCAAAACTGCCCGTGTTCAGTCTATAAGATGCACCTAAATTTTCACCCACGTTTAGGGAGGGGAAAGGTACATCTTATACTTCCCAAAATACGCTAAATTCCAAGGTTCTTTCAGGTCTCTCTAGCCAAAGGAGTTGAGAATGAAGGGCCCTTCTCTCTGGTTACACTTCTCATCTGAATGGCATCTTGCCATTAAGGAGCATGGTGATTGAGTGTGCACCCAAATACAGGTAGGCCTTGACTTATGTATTGCACCCAAAGTTTCATATTTGTTGACATATTTGTTCAGAGAGCTTTGCCCCATTTTACGATCTTTCTTGCCACAGTTGCTAAGTGAATCACTGGAATTGTTAAGTTAGCAATACGAATCTGGCTTCCTCGTTGACTTTGCTTGTCAGAAGGTCACAAAGGGGGATTGCGTGACCCTGGGACACCATTACCATCATAAATGAGAGTCGGTTGCCAAGCATCCAAATTTTGATCACATGACCACGGGGATGCCACAGCAGTCCTAAGCGTGAAAAGCAGCACAGCTCAGAGCAGCAATGGGTTTCACATTTTGTTACCACTGGTTCACTGTGCATGTGCATCAGAGGTGGGTTCTTACGGGTTCGGCCTGGTTTGGCCAAGTAGGCAGTAACTCGGCCGGACATGCCCCTGAACGGGTTCTATCTGTGGTGCCATAGGCACCACCATCTTGGTTTTTGCTTCTGCGCATGCGCAGAAGCAATTTTTTCACTACTGAGCATGCCCGCATAGCGCATATCAAGCACGTGCAAAGCATGTCCCTAAGCAAACAGGCAGTAAAAGAAGCTGGAACCCACCCCTGATGTGCGTGCCCACTTTGTGCATGCACTTCACAGACACATGTGCCCCTTCCACACATACGCATGCACCCGGCCTCAGAAATGTGCATAAACAGGATAGCATAGATTTGGGGCAGGTGGGTTAGGGCTAGGGTTAGGGCAGTGGTGGATTTCAGGAGGTACGCCCTGGTACCCGCATACTGGTGACTGCCAGAAGAAGCAGCCAGTGTACCGGAACAATGCTTTGGAGGGCCTGCCCACCCACCCTTGTTCCTTACCTGTACTTGAAGGAAATGGGCTACCTGGGCACGTGCATACAGTGTACAGCGCCTGCGCAATGCTCCACTGAGCAGCTGGGGCATCGCAGGCGATGGACATGCATGATTGCGTAGCACAAATGCCTGTGGTGGACATCCAGCTCCTGTTGCAGCATACTGGTTGCAAAAGGAGCTGAAACCCACCATTGGGTTAGAGTTAAGGTTCCCGATTTCCGCTACTGGTTCGGATGAACCAGTCCAAACCGGCTGAACACCACCTCTGGCTCAGACATGTCACTTTTTTCATTGCCATGGTAATTTTGAACAGTCACCAAGCAAAGTGTTGTCAGTGAGGGACTACTGTATGTGTACATGTGCATCCATCTATTATTAGCCATGCCAGGAATCAATGCTGCGTTGACAAGGGATTCCAGGTTTCATGATACCATATAAGACCATAATGGCGAACCTATGGCACAAAGTTTGCGTGTGGGGCCATTTCTCGCCCTCTCCAGGGTCCTAGAAAGCCTCTGGAGCCTGGGGAGGGCAAAAGTGGACTTATCAGGCCCACCAGAAGTCAGGAAAACGGGGCATTTCTGGCCTCCAGAGGGTCTGGGAGGGGGGGTTCCCCTCCACAGGTTCCAAGAAAGCCATGTGCACATGCGTGTGGCAGCTGGACTGGGGTCACGCGTGCATGCACAGGGGGCACAGTGGGGGAATTAAATTATGGGGGTGGGCATGTGAGTGCTTTGGCACCCCAGGCAAAAAAGCTTTGCCAACACTGATATAAGGAATCCAACTACTGAAGTGAATTGTGATTGGCTTAAGGACGTTTAAGAACTTGGACTTCAATTCCCACAATCCTCCAGCCAGTAGGTTTCCACTTTGACTGGGGAATTGTGGGAGTGGAACTCCTTGTATCTTACAGTTGCCCAGCTAGTTGGCAAAACCCCGGGTATTAAAGTCCACACATCTTGGTTACTAAGGTTGAGAAACACCGAATTTTAAAGAAGGAACATTAACAGAACTTTGGTATAGGTCAGTGGAGAGCCATGAATGTCCTTGGGAGTTTCTGGAGCCAGTAATTTACTCAATCTGCTTTTAGGGGCTGGTTGCAAACATGGCTATCCTACAACTCCTTGGCTTTATTTGTAAGCATGACTTTTTTGATTTAATCGTCTCATAAGCGCATTCCGTAATCTGGCTGCCCATATTCATCGGGCTCAAATTAAGACAAACTGGAGTGGGTGGGTTAGGAGGCCGGATTAGGGCCGGCACCATATAACAGCGGAACGGCAATTCGCCGTGCGTCGGTCGAACTTCGCTCGGCGAGCAAGGCTTGCGACTGGGCGGATTCCCGAAGGAGAAGCCCTCGGAGGAGCAAATCAAGGCACTGGGAGCCCACTGGCTGGAGAACCGACTCTCAACAAGCCCCGTTCCCGGGGTCGCTTATCGTACGTTTGAAACGGGTGAACTTAAGTGAAGCGGCGAAGCGCTCTTGCGGGCAGGCTGGCGCCCCCTTTTCCATCTCACCCAAGGAAACGAGACGGGGAAGCAGGCATGTCCCACCGCCTCCGAAGAGCAGCTGAGTAATGGGGTCGGGGTGCGAGGCCCGATTTCTCCCATCCGCAGCCTCAAATGGAGATGGGTGGGGGCAAAACTCTGAGGCCCTATTCGCGTGCTGGGTGTTTGGCCTCCTTTGGGGCGAGCGAGCACCTCCCTCCCCACTTGCCCGGGGGGGGGGGGAAGTTGTTCGGGGGGGGGGTGTCCCTCGAATTAACGCTTTCGGGGTTTTTCCATCCCATCCCACTTTATTTCTGGCCGCTTTAACGCCCGCGCCGCGAGAGTAGCCTTTTGTTCCGCCGTGGTTCGTCGGAGCCTTTCTTTTGAAAAATTCCGTCTTTTCGCCAGCGCTTAAAAAGGCCGAGCTCAGCTCTTCGGAACCATTTGGATAGCTTTACGGTTTGTAGCTGCTCCCCGATCCCCAGGCTGTTCCCCACTTTTTCGCATTTGCAGAAGACACTCCAGGGTTTTACAAAAAATAATAATAATGCCTGTGCGCAAAGAGGGCCCCCCAAAGGCGACCGATTCGGTGGCTTTTATTATTTATTCGGAATCCAGCCAGCCTCTCAGCGTAGCCCAGCGCCGAATCCCGGCTTCTTTTCAGGGCAGGCGGGACGCTTGCTTTTCCTTGGGGGAGGGGGGGGGGAGTAGAGGGAAGAGCCGCAAACCCAGCGGCGGCGTCCTCCTCAGAGCAGAAGGAGGCGAATTTCACCCAGACTGGGCTGCATTGTCTACCAAAGCAGCAGGGCTTTAATGCTCCAGTTGGCAAGGAAGTCGGGGGGCGTGAAAGGGTGGCCGCGGAGGGGGGGGGGGAGATAGCCGTGCAGCAGCCTCTTCCCAATGGTTTATTTAAGCAGCTAAGCGCCGCCAGGAAGACTGTTTTTTCGCCCGCCAGTCGGAGCGACGGACAGATCCTCGCTTTGCCTTCTGCAACCGACCAGAGCACAACTAAAGAAAGCTGCCGACAGGAAAGGGGGCGCGCGGGGGGAGGGGTGTTTTGTCTGCGGCGGAGTTTCCTCGTGTGTGTGTGTGAGAGAGAGGGGGGGTTGGGCTTCCCTTTGGTTTCGGTCTGGCCTCGCAGGCTCCGTTAATTCCGAAGATTCCGGAGCTCGCGCGGCCTGACAGAGGAGACCACTCCCCTCCCCGGCTTCGGCCATCCAGGCGAAAGGAAGGAGAGCCTGGGGCTCGCTCCCTTGCCGAAAGAATGCAGGAATTCCCGGGGTGACCGTTCTGACAAGGTAAGAAGGCTCCGAAGGAGCCAAGAAAGCGCTTTCCTCCCCGGCGGCAGAGAACAATGCTTTTTAAGCCTGCGATAAATAAGTGGCTTCTCCCGCTCGAGTCGGGGGAGCATCCCAGGAGGGTGTTTCCTGCAGCCTCGAAAAGCTTTCGGCCAGACGTATTTAAGGACCAAAGAGAGGGAAGGAGAGTGAGCGAACGGTTTCATAACGGGAAAGCCACCCGTTGCAAATAAGCTTTTTTTTAAATAAATCCTAGATTTTTAATCCTTTTTTTTTTTGCAAGCTTAAATTTATGGCTCCTCGCCCCCTGGCGGTCGGCTGGTGTTAAGGGCAGGAGGAGACCTTCAGGGTTACGCTCGCCGTAATGGTGGGGAGTTCCAGAAATCTACAAAATGTGCGGGTGAAAAAGTAGGGGGGAAAACCCCGCTTTAGCGTGGTTTGGGCTGCTTGCATTTGAACTTCCGGCGGCCCAGATAGAAGCTAAACCGCTTTAAGGAGAATCGGGAACGAAGAGGGGGTTGGGGTGAGGGATGCTAGAGGCCAAGGCAAAAGTGTGGCCTTTTCTTAGCTGCCCGTTTTAAGATGGAAACAGCGTCCTTCTAAATTACAATTTAGACGTTTTAAAAATGATATTAAATTGTAGGCATTATTTCCAGGTGAGGCTAAAAATCAGAAATGTACGGAGGTTTGATTATCCAAATAAACTTTTTGAGAGTTAATTGTGAGCATATTTATTGATAAGATAATGAGTACAGCTTGTTCCAAAGGTACTTTTCTAAAAAAAAGGCAGTCCTGTATATACCTGGGATAAGGATGCAGATCCTTTATATACCTGAAATTCAGTTGGACTTTTGACAAGATATTAAAAAAAAAAAAACCTCCAATAGTATGGATATTGTCAGGGGTTAAACTTTCTTATTTCTAATTAGCAACTGACAAATCAGCCCTCAGTAGACACATAGACATGAACAACATCTTCAGACTGTGCAAAAGTGACAATCAACCAGCCAAAAAGAGAAAAATATTCCAGCATCTCTCCAGCAGTAATCAGCACTCAGATCAGCATGAATTAACTCCAAAGCTAACTTCAGACCAACAATCAAGAAACCGCCAAAGAGCCATCAGTAAACAGCGCAATCTACTCTAACCCCACCCATAGAGAATATAAACTCACAGCAAACAGCACTCCTTACTAGCAATGGCGATGTTGCCTAGTTAGGGTAATGAAATGTCTGCACGAAAGCAAAAAAGCTCAGCACCAAGGACCCCATGATTTCTAATTCTAGCCTATAAACCTGGGGGGGTGGGGATTACTTAGCAGCCTCTTCTTCAACGACTTAGAGGCCTGAGGTTCATCCACGGATGGATGAAATCATCTAAGTGTTCCCCTGTCCTTTAAAACTATGCCACTAAACATGGGGCTAAAGAAGTAAGGTTGCACCTATGTACCCTTCTGAGAAGTGGGGAGCAATGGGATCTTCTCCGGGGCAATGAAAATGTTAAACTTTGGTGGATTATAAGAAACAGCAATTTAAAAGGGACCATTATGTGCTTTTCAGAAGATGGTGTGTGAGTTTTGTTTGCCAAGGCTTTTGTTGGGTGGCTAAATGCATTTCTTCTTTTGTGCACTGGGAATCTTTTAAGCATCTTATTGCCTGTGTTTTAAAAACAGTATCAATCCATTCTTACAAAAGGAATTGATCTTCTTCCAGGAAAAGATTTACTTGACGCCTGTTAGAGAGCCAGTTGGGTGTGGTAGTCAAAAGCTTGGGGCTAGAAGATGGGAGGCCTTTCTTAGGCGTAATAAAGCCAACTGGGTAGCCTTGGGCCAGTCACTTTCTCTCAGCCCTTGGAAGGAGGCAATGGCACTTCTGAAAAACCTTGCCAAGGAAACTGCAGACTCCGAGAAGGGAAGGGGGGGTGGGGACCCCTAATAAAGTTAAATTAAGGTTTTTCTCCGTAATCGGAGCATAGTATAGGGCAATTTGGCAGGATGTCCTTGGGCACAAACACAGAAAAGGGAACGAGGAGGGCGAAAACTCCGGTCTTGGCGCTGTCTCGAACTCCACGGACCTCGCTCCTCCGCGCGCTGCAAACGGCGTCGTCGCGCCCCGCCGTTCCTGCCCACGGATCCTGGATCGCTTCCTATGCTTGCTGCCCGCCCCTTTTTTAACCCTTCCCGTTCCTGCGTGGATCCGGTGGCTTTGCGGGGGAAGGATGGGGGCTCCCTTTCTCGGCTCTCCTGCTCTACCCTCGTGGCCCTTGCAGAGGGCGGCTGCTCTCCTTCCCGCCCGGCGCATCTCTGCCTGTGGTTTGGGTACTAACAACTCTGCATGTCCACTCACTTCCCTCCGCCCCAGTAGCTGGCATGAGAGGGAAGGCTCGAATCCACAGGACCCGCACGCCGGGAGTGGCCGCCGCGAAGCCTCGGGATGACTTACACTGCCGGTCCCCACTGGGTAACCCGAACTCAAGCAGGGCGTTTTTCTGTCCTTGTCCCCGAGGCTCTATCTCAAGCCCTTTACAGGCGTTCTATTTCCTAGCCGTCTTCCTCTCCCCCACCCCACTCTGGCAGTTCACCAACACTTTTCCACGCCTGAAAGGTGTTTCCTCAACAAACCCACCCATCCGCTTCTGAAGAGGGGCGGGAGAAAATCCGCTCTGATTGCGTCCTCCCAGCCCGGAAGGATTCCTTTCTGGGATCGGCCGTGGATCCCGCATCTTTTACTCAGAACCTCACACCCGCACGCCCAAGTACTCTAAACGGAGAGATTAAGGGGAAAAAACTCGCTTCCTCTTAATGGAAGTAGGGAGTGGGTGGCATTGAGGATGGAGGGGTAGGGAGGGAAAGCCCGCTTCCACCACCGTTACTAATTTGTCTAAGTCGGTTTTGCTATGATTGTCTCGTCTGAATAAAACAACTGTAGTTTTGTTTCAGGGCGGAAAATAAAGTCAGCTTTCATGGTTCCCTTTCCTGATTGGATTGACCCTTCCAGGCGAAGAAGATTCTAATAAACTAGGAAAAATGGATCCGTAACCATGGCGGGGCTGAGCTGCCGGTTGTAACCCAAGTCAAGCACTTTGCTTACAACCTGGCGCTCAGTTGGCTGGAGCGCTGGAACTCATTTTGGCTTTTATTGGAAGCATAGCTGTCTCCTGCCAGAGGCCTCCGGCTCAACTGGACTTCAACTCCCATAATGCCCTAGGCGACTCGGACATTGGCCATGTTCGCTGATGTTGATGGGCGCTGGAAGCCGCGGTAGCTGGGCGGCTCCGCGTTAGGGTAAAGAGTGCGCTAGAATTTAAAGCGCTCGGCTGACTTCCTATGGATGACTGTAAACCTACCCTTAAAATGAATAGAACACGGTGCTGCTCTTTTGCCTTTGTCCTAGAACTTTGCGAAAAGGTTTATTATTGGTCTATGATCAGGCTGATGGGTTAATTGGCTAAATTAGGATTTAAATCTTTTTAATCCCGGACAATTCCACAGAAAGACAAAGGCTAATCCAAATGAATCAGGCGCTCAACCAAAATAACGAATAATACGTTTTCCTATCCAGAAATGTTGTCCTAAACTTAGAGGTCCAAAATCGTGACAGTTTCGGTTTAAAGCGGAGGAGAACAGACTCCCTAGAGAAGGCACCTTCCGGCCTGGAATCTTTTTTTTTTTTAAATAAGCAAGCAGGATGGGAGTTCTTTAGACAAGGGTCCTGAACAAAATAAAAGGTTCAGGCTGGAATGGTAAGTGAATCCCACTGATATTTTTTTTCTGGGATTGCTGTAAGCAGGAAGAAGGGCTGATCAGTCCAGACAATAACCGATGCGAAGACCGGAGTAGAATGGAAATAGAATGGAAATAGAATGGAATTCTTTATTGGCCTAGTGCAGGGGTCTGCAAAGTCGGCTCTTTTAAGACTGGTGGACTTCAACTCCCAGAATTCCCCAGCCAGCTATGCTGGCTGGGGAATTCTGGGAGTTGAAGTCCACCAGTCTTAAAAGAGCCGACTTTGCAGACCCCTGGCCTAGTGTGATTGGACACATAAGGAATTTGTCTTTGAGATTGGAACCAACTTCACACTGTGCTTTTTTTTTTTTAATGGTCCGCTCTAAAATGCAGATTTTTGCTTGGTTGAAATTTCCCTTGCTATAGAGGGGCAGGACTTTTGTTTTCTTGGGCGGAGAGAAGGGTGACTCCCTTTCGCGTGACTCCCTCTCTGCATGTGACTCTTTGGGGAAGTCTCCGTCGGCCTGGTAGTATTCAGTGGTAACCCATTGAGTGTTCACCCTAAAAGTTGAGCGGCAGTTTCTGCCGGAATTCAAAATTGCGAAGTTAAATATTTGTTTTTAATTTTCTGGCTCACAAATTTTAACTACTAGGGTAAGGTTCCTCCTGCGGCTCTTTTAATGGGCTTGCATAAATCGTTTTGTTATTACCTTCTGTCTGTTAAAACAACACTGGCTGAGCACCCTGACAGTCGCATTTAAAATCCTGGCAGCCAGAAGAAATCTCTCATCTAGTGTAGGGGAACGGAGATGAAGTTGGGGAAGGGGGGCCGGCGGCGGGTGGAAAGGGGGGGAAATGGAAATGAACCTGCTTCGGAGTCGGAGGGAGGAGAACAGCTGAGTGAAAAAGTGTAAAAACTAAGAAAACGTGCCCCTTCTGGTAGAAGTGTTTAATTAGATTTTGGTGATGCTTCAACACGTGGAAAGGACGAGACTGCCCTTGGGGAGGGAGGGGGGAGGATAGATAGCTGTAAAATCTGTCCATGGTAGTGTGAGATCTTGGCTAAATCAAGGGAAAGGCTGGGAGAATAGGGACTTTCTAGAGAGATGCCATTCACACCAAAAGAGTCTGAGTGGCACGGCTCACTTTGTTAGAGCAGTTCCTTCCGCGCCCAAATTCAAAGAAAGCAGTAGTGAAAGTGTTTAAGCACCCCACAAAATCTAATTAGGAGTTCTAGGAGGGCTCTCACGCCTGTTGCTCCTGCCTAAATAGCATTTCTTTTCTGAAGGCGCTCTTTAGTGGGTGGCGCTCCAAACAAATCAAAACGAGAAGTAGATCTGCGGACGGTTAATCCACGAGAAGGACTGAATGACCGCTGCTGGATTACCCACACTAGAATTCGCCCGTGGAAGCCTCGCAGCAGCTATAGGGGGAGGCCGAGGGGGTGGGGAGAGGGCCCACCCTAAGCCCAACCCCACTCCACTCCTTCCGATGGCTGGCCTTTTCAGTCGCTAATTCTGATTAAGACACGCGTTTGTTTTAAAAGCAAGTGCAAAACCTTAAACGGGAGTCCCATTTTTCGTAGGAAGAGCTGCCTGCTTCCAGCCACGCCTCATTTTAAAATCAAGGATAATCCCTGAGAAGAATCGCCGATTTTTTCTCACGAAGAATTCTTCGTGGGAAGAAAACTGGAGAGAAGAACCAGCTCGTTTCCCCTCTTTTTTTTTTTTCTAACGAAGAATGCTGGGGAAGCCAGAAGCTGGCACCCCCTTTTCTCGCGCCTGGCCAACCCTTAATTTTATTTATTTATTTATTTATTTTGCCCTGCCGTGAGTTCTTTTTCTTCCCGCTTATGAGATTTTAGAGCTGTTGAGGGAGGCGAATCGTACTAGCCTCTTCGAAGTCAGGATTGCGTTCCTTGTCCCGCTCGCCCACCTGCCCAACGTTCGGAATTTTCTCGCTCAGTTTTTCCTGCCCTCCACCCCTGACTCCGGCTTGTAAACGCCGGTCTGCCAATCTCCACAAGGGGAGGGGGAAAAAAATATTCCAAGAGCTGTTCTCACCCCACTCCACCCCACCCCATCCCTTCCCCAGAAATGTAGAACTTCAGAGGAAAAAATATTCTGTAAAATCTTTTGAAAAGCGTAGAAAAGCGTGGCATTCGCTGCTATCTTGTTTCCATTTTAATACTTTTTAAAGAAAAAAACACCTTCAGTAGCGCGGTATTTTCGACTTTGCAAATATCCTCTGGCTGGAACAATTGCTTTTGCTGGGGACGGCTTTATTATTATTATTATTATTAACTTTATTCATAAAACATGAAACTCAACCAACTGAACATTTAAAAATGCATATTACAAATACTATTGACTGGTGCTAATTGTTGATACAGTTTGCTGCCAGCATCCTAGGTATCCTAGGTTTATTATTATTATTATTATTATTGTTGTTGTTGTTGTTGTTGTTGTTGTTGTTATTGTTGTTGTTATTATTATTATTATTATTATCTTTATTCATAAAACATGAAACTCAGCCAACTGAACATTTAAAAATGCATATTACAAATACTATTGACTGCTGCTAATTGTTGATACAGTTTGCTGGCAGCATCCTAGGTATTATTATTATTATTATTATTATTATTATTATTATTATTATTATTATTATTATTATTATTATTATTATTATTATTATTATTATTATTTTACACGGGGTTGGTTGGTTGGTTGAAGGCGAAAAGAAAGAAAACAGCTTGGTTTTTAGGGTCTGATCGTTATTTTTCTACTTGTTTTGTTGCTTTTTGAAACCTTATGACCAAACGCACCCTTACTAGAAAAATAAAACCTCCAAGCGGTGATTGGTTGCCAGCCCGTTCGGCAGTTCGAATCCCTGGCTCCGTGCTTCAGTGACTTGTCCCAGCTTCTGCCAACCTAGCAGTTCGAAAGCACGTAAAAAATGCACGTAGAAAATAGGAACCGCCTTTGGTGAGAAGGAGACGTCTTCGGACAGCGCTAGCTCTTCAGCTTTGTAATGAGCACTTAGTCGGGAACATATGTGCGAGGGGAATCTTTACCTTTAAACTTAATCCATGGACTGATGCCAACGCCGGAAGTCCTTCATCCCGCCCTCAAAATATCTTCCTTGAACCCTGTTCTTCCAGGTCTCGCATTTCTTTGCTCGTTTGGATTCAGCTGGCTCCGACGTGGATTCCAGACGAGCTGTTCCCTGCTCTTTAAAGGAGCTCTCGACGGAGTGGGGCAGTGAGCGGGTGGCGCGAGAGAACCGCTGTGCGTCTCCTCTGGCTCCAGGCCTTGTGGCGCTTTCTCCCCGCATCCGAAAACCAACGCCCCTTGGCTTCAATTCCCCGAAAACCGGGGAAGGAACGCGGATTAACTGCGGGAGGAAGTCACTCGTGACCCCACTCAGCTCCCAAGCTGTGGAGGGGAAGCAAGCGTCCGCCCAGTGAAAGCAATATCCCGACGGCGGACGCGCTTGCTTGAAGTGAGAAACCGGGGCTGGCGGTGGGCTTCCCCCAGGCCATGTTTTCTAAAATTAGGCCCTGCTAGGGAACCCACTTTGGCGTTGAACTCAAGGCACCAGACTGGAGAATGTGAGTTCTAGTCCTTCCTTGGGCATTAAACCAACTGCGTGATCTTGGACCAGTCACGCACGCTGCGATGTAAGGAGAAAGCTAGGGCATACCAGTTCTGAAATCTTGCAAGAAAACTGCAAGGAGTCTAGGTAGTAGCCAGGAATAAATAAATTTTAAAAAATCATTGAAGGTGCGCGCACGTTCACACGGCGCTGCTTTTCCCATCCGGTGAGCTTTCGAAGTCGCCGCCGTGGGAGCTGGGTCTGCCTTCGGAGTCCCCCAGGAGCGCCACGGGACAGGCCCAGAGGAGTAGCCACCCCGCCCTATCTGTAACCTCTCGTTTCTAAGTTAAAGCGCTTATTGAGTCAAGCTACTTGTAGGCCGCTGCGTCCCTGGGTTTTCTAAGCGGTTTGCCCGTGGGCTTGCGAGGGTTGATCCTGTCTGCGCCAAGTGAGGCGCTTCGAGCCAATTCGCCTTTGGTGAATGTAGAGCATAGGTGAGCTACTGAATACGTCGTACTTCAGCGCTTGTGAATGAGACTGGCGGGGATTCGTACAAAGTGCGCGGCTTCTGAGGCAAGACTTCTGAGGAGGGGGGCGAAATTCAAGCTTGCAGACATAGAAAAAAGCTTCAAGCAAAGGAGCCTCCCCCCCCCCCCCCCCATCCAAGGAGCCAGGAAAAATGGGAAAGTTAAACAGCTTCGTAAGAAGAGAAGGAGCGTTTTGGTCGTTGAATGAGGACCTGATCAATTTTGTCTAAAGCGACAGCTTTTGGCCAAGGCTTGAAGAAGGGGCCAAGGAGAGGCGGCAGCGGATGCACCGAAGGGGAACCGAATAGAATCAGTCGGTTTGGGTACCAATTGGTCTTTGATGCGTTGTTGTTTTTTGCCTCGGATTGCTCAGAAGTACGGTTGAGTCAACGGAGGTCGCTGGTTGCGCGCTTTTCCGACTGCCCGATTTAGGGGCCGGAGGAAAGAGAGCCAAATATTTGTAATTCGGTTAACCGGAGGAAAGGCAACGCTTTGAGAAACGATGGCTTTGAAAATACTACACACGCACACGCGGTCATACTCTCACTTATTTTGAGTTTTGGGTTTCTTTTCCGCCCGAGAGAGAAAAATGTGACTTATAGGGCGGTTTCTTTCAACCTTGGCGACTTTAAGATATGTGGACTTCAATTCCCATAATCCCTAGGTCAGCATACTAGCCGAGGGAATTCTGGAAGTCGAAGTCCACATAGCTAAAAAATTGTTTTTGGCCCCTTATAATGAGCCTCGCTGCCCTCTGCCGACTCTTAGCAAACGTGTTCCCGCGTGCGTGTCAGACTGCAGCCTGGCGGTCCCACAGCCGCTGGGAGATGTCCCGTTACTCCAAATAGTGCAGGTGATTCGCGCCACGTGATAGTAATATATTGTCTAGCAAGAGCTCAGCCACTGAAGTGATGGTTTGGTCCACCAGTGCTGGGCGAGAACTCTCTAATGAAGGCACTCTGGCCTGGCCTCCCATCCTGGACTTCGAAGTAACGGTGTGCCTCTCCTCCCGCGCCCCTCCCTCCATCTCAAGTAGGTGGGCATGGATGGAAAAAATAGTCTAGTGCAGGGGTGTCTAAACGTTGTAACTTTAACAGTTGTGGACTTCAATTCCCAGAGTCCCCCAGCCAGCTGAAGCCAAGTCTTAAAGTACCCAAGTTTGGACTGCCCTGGTCTAGTGTTTGAGGCATCAGGTTAGAAGCCAGGAGGCTGAGTTCTAATATTGCCATGGCCGTGAGAGCCGGTTGGGTGACTGGCCCAATCACCTGAAGATATGAGTTCTAGTCCCAATGTAGCCATGGAAGCCAACTGAGTGGCTTTGGGCCAATCGCCAGGAGATGGTGAGTTCTGGTCCCGCCTTAGGCATGGAAGCCGGCTGAGTGACGGGGCCAGTTCCTTTCTTTTAGCCCAACCCACCTCAAAGGATTGTTGACGTGGGGAAAATATCAGGAGGAGGAGGAAGGAGTATTAGTAGGTGTGTTCGCTGCCTTGAGATGCTTATTAAAAACGAATAAAGACGTGATAAATACAAATTTTAAAAATGTTACACAATCCAAGGAAGCCAGGGAGACAAAGACATAATATGTCCGGATTTCAGAAAGCTAAGCAGGATCACATTTAGTTCATTTGGGGGAGTGGGGAAGGTGAAAACATAATCCAAAAATTCCTAGGCAGGAAACGGAGTGGCGAACTCAAAATATCCTGAAGTTTTGACATACTATTTGTGGTGTTCTACAGAAGAAAGCGACATCGCCATATCAGGAGCTCCCAGCTGACGAAATCCAATGTTGGTTTTATTTTTTCCCCCTCCCTACTTCCCTGGGAAGAATCATAATTAAATCAGCTAGCAGAAACGTCAGTTAATTGCTCTCGTGTAGTTCAACCCATATTTGAGTTTATTACATTACCATTTGCGCCTTCTTTCCCGCCTCATTCCTTCCCAATACTCGTTGCTGTTTCATATTCGTTTCGATTCCCAGGATTTTTTTAAAGAAAAAATTAAACTGCGCGCTTTCAGGTTCGGCCGAATCCATTCCTAAACCAAACGGAACAGACTGGCACTGGCCCAGGATAAAAGCCCTCGGTGCTCTACCAGTCCGTTTCCAACAGGGGCGCCAAAGAGCAGCTTTCTTGCTCTTCGCAGGGAGACTAGCCGTATTCCTGAGTCTTTCGTTCGGAACCGATTGAACCCAGAAACTGCACGAGATGATTAGGGGGAATCTCCGGTCAGCCGTTTATCTATTCATAATCTGCGATCGTCACGTGAGAGACGATCATAAAAACTGAGGCAACCAACAATCCATGGAATAAAAATTTTCCATGGGGGGGGGGGGTATTTTATAAATTTCTGCACCATCTATCTCACCGAAGTGACTCTGGGTTGCTTTAGAATAGCATATGCAAAACACCTGGATAACACTCGTTAATTAAATAAATAGTTTAATAAATTATTTATGAATACCTACTTGGTTTGCAATCAGGCTGCATGATGCCCTGTTTATTCAAGGTTTGTGTTGAATTCACACCAGTGGTAACATTCAATTTTTTTACTACCGATTCTATGGGCGTGGCTTGGCGGGCCTAGCTTGGTGGGCATGGCAGGGGAAGGATACTGCAAAATCCCCATTCCCTCCCCACTCTGGGGCCAAGCAGAGGTGGCATTTGCCGGTTCTCCAAAGTACTCAAAATTTCCACTATCAGTTCTCCAGAAACTCTCAGAAAATGCTGGATTTCACCCCTGGTTCACACAATATGTTAACCCAGAATCATGTGTCAGAGTTTATGGTATTGTATGAACTGAGGTACTGATCCATTACTTAATGGGAGTGGAAGTGAATAAATAAATACCATAAAAAATAATTTCATCGTAAGCACATTTTTGACAACATGTTCAAATGAGGGACTTCAATAACGTTCTTTTTCCACGCCCCACCTCCAATAATTTTGCAACCACTCCGTTGTAAATTTTAAGGAATACCGTAATTGTAGCACAGGAAAGGGGCAGGCAGGAAAGGAAAAAGATGAGCTGTTGGAGCTGATTAATTAGAATTGGGACACCCCACCCTCCCATCATTATGCGTGGCTCACAATGCTGATTAATTAGGCACTGAAATGTGAAGCCATGTATTGTTAGCAGATTGCCTAATTTTGTTTTTTCTAAAGAGAGTACACAGGAGACTTCCATAGGAGAGGGGTTGCATTTTTTCCTATTTCCACCACCACCACCACCACCGCTTATTTTCCTTCTTTTTAAAAAGGTCTCCCCACCACCACCACCACCTTCCCACCCTTGGCACTGAAAGCTGTACCAGTTACATGCCAGAGGGTACAAACCAGAGTGGGCTAGAAGTACTCATTTATTTTGGTCACATTACTCCAAAACATTTTCATGGGTTGCGTTAATGCAAGGGTTTTCCCAGGAGAAGAAAATCAGGATTAAGTACATTGGATGTTATAGAAATAGGATAGTACTATACACATTAAATATGTAGAAGTAAAAAAGTTGAGGCTGTTATTATGTTATTCTTCTGCCCTAAAAAGAGATGAATGTCAATCCTTTCTTTCTTTCTTTCTTTCTTTCTTTCTTTCTTTCTTTCTTTCTTTCTTTCTTTCTTTCTTTCTTTCTTTCTTTCTCTCTCTCTCTCTCTCTCTCTCTCTCTCTCTCTCTCTCTCTCTCTCTTTCTTTTTCTTTCTTTTTCTTTCTCCTATGCCAGTGGTCACCAACTGGTGGTCCATAGACCACAAGTGGTCCATGAGAAAATTTTGATGGTCCGCAGAAAAATTATTTGCATTGTAAAAAAAAAAACATCATATTAGTGATCTGCAGGATTTAAAATTATGAATTTAGTGGTCCCCGAGGACCAAAAGGTTGGTGACCCCTGTTCTATGCCACTTTCTTTCCTCTTTTTCCTCCTGCATTTTCTCACTATTTTCTTTTTTATTTGTATTTTATATTTTGGTCAGTTTAATAAAATTAATTAGAAGGAAATTCAGGGTTCTCAGTGCAGACGGCCATGACGATGTCCCTGCAGAAATAAAGTAGAAAGGTTCAGTGATAGTATGGACACAGCAACATGTTTTAGAACACAACAGAACAGAATAGAACAGAATAGAATAACAGAGTTGGAAGGGATCTTAGAGGTCTTCTAGTCCAACTCCCTGCCTAGACAGGAAACCCTATACCATTTCAGATAAATGGATATCCAATATCTTCTTAAAACATCTAGTGTTGGAGCATTCACAACTTCTGGAGGCAACTTGTTCCATTGATTAATTGTTCTAAGTGTCAGGAAATTTCTCCTTAGTTCTAAGTTGCTTCTCTCCTTGATCAATGCAATACAATACAATACAATATAATAGCAGAGTTGGAAGGGACCTTGTAGGTCTTCTAGTCCAACCCCCTGCGTGGGCAGGAACCTTATACCATTTCAGACAAATGGCTATCTAACATCTTTTTAAAGACTTCCAGGGTTGGGGCATTCACAACTTCTGGAGGCAAACTGTTCCAGAGGTTAATTGTTCTAACTCTCATGAAATTTCTCCTTAGTTCTAAGTTGCTTCTCTCCTTGATTAGTTTCCACCCATTGCTTCTTGTCCTGCCCCCAGGTGCCTTGGAGAATAGTTTGGCTCCCTCTTCTTTGTGGCACCCTCTGAGATATCGGAACACTGCTATCATGTCTCCCCTGGTCCTTCTCTTCATCAAACTAGACATACCCAGTTCCTGCAACCGTTCTTCATATGTTTTAGTCTCCAGTCCCCTAATCATCTTGGTTGCTCTTCTCTGCAGTTTCCACCCATTGCTTCTTCTTCCACCCTCGGGTGCTTTGGAGAATAGCTTGACTCCCTCTTCTTTGTGGCAACCCCTAAGATATTGGAACACTGCTATCATGTCTCCTCTGGTCCTTCTTTTCATTAAACTAGACATACCCAGTTCCTGCAACCGTTCTTCATATGTCTTAGTCTCCAGTCCCCTAATCATCTTTGTGGCTCTTCTCTGCACTCTTTCCAGCATCTCCACGTCTTTTCTACATCGTGGCGACCAAAACTGTATGCAGTATTCCAAGTGTGGCCTTACCAAGGCACTATACAGTGGCATTAACACTTCACGTGATCTAGATTCTATCCCTCTTTTTATGCAGCCTAGAACTGTGTTGGCTTTTTTGGCAGCCGCTGCACACTGCTGGCTCATATTTAAATGGTTGTCCACTAGGACTCCAAGATCCCTCTCACAGTTAGTACTATTGAGCCAGGTACCACATAAACTGTACCTGTGTATTTTGCTTTTCTTGCCTAAATGTAGAACCTTATATTTTTCACCATTGAAAAAAGTTTCACCATTTTAAGCCCAAGAAACAAAGGAAACATAAGGAACCAATTCCTAATTTCATTGCTCTAACACAGGGTCTCAGTCAAATAGTTGGAGGTGTTTTCTTATTCTGGACTTCTTTGAAGATCTGAAACCAGAAAAGTAGCAGATGCCTTGATTTGTTTGTTTGTTTTCATCTGTTTGTGCACCAAAATGTGATGGACATAGAAAAATGTGATGGACATAGAAAAATGTGATGGACATAGAAAATGGCTTTGAGTTTGTGTGTGCTACTGTGGTAATATTGCATACATTATGTTCTTTAATACAGGTAGTCCTTGACTCACAATCATTCGTTTAGGGACAAAGTTACAATAGCACTGAAAAAAGCGATTTATGATTGCTTTTTGCACTTACAACAGTTGGAGTATCTCTGTTGTCACGTGATCACCTGGCAACTGGCATGTATTTATGACATTTGCAGTGTCCCAAGGCCGTATGATCTCTTTTTGCGATTTCTGCCATGCAAAGTCAATGGGGAAGCCAGATTAACATAATAATTGTGTTACTAACTTAATAGCTGCTGTGATTCACTTAATAACTGCAGCAAGGAAAGTTGTAAAATAGGACAAAACTCACTTAACGGCTGTCTTCCTTAGCAACAGGAATACTGGGCTTAATTGTGGCTGTAAGTCAAAAGACTATCTGCATTTTATATTACACTATATAATAAACTCTTCTTAGGTTAGAACTTAGGGGGGGTGGGAAATCAAGATAGTCTCCATAATTATGTGTTCAAATTCTGCTCCTTTTCTTCATGGGTAAAGCATAGTAGTTTATAGCTGCCATCTTGGTTCAATTTTCAGTATCCCCATTGGGGATACGGCTGAGTTTAGGCATTCTAAGGTATAGATAGTTTTAACAATAATATTCTTTAAAAGGAAGAATATTATTGTTGGACAATAAGAAAGGCTGAGCACCAAAGAATTGAGGCCTTTGAACTCTGATGCTGGAGAAGACTCCTGCAAGTCCCTTGGACTGCAAGAAGATCAAACTGGTCAGTCCTAGAGGAGATCAACCCTGATTGCTCTTTAGAAGGCCAGATCCTGAAGAGGAAACTCAAATCCTTTGGCTACCTAATGAGAAGGAAGAACTCACTGGAGAAGAGCCTCATGCTGGGAAAGACTGAGGGCAAAAGAAGAAGGGGACGATAGAGAATGAGGTGGCTGGATGGAGTCACCGAAGCAGTAGGCGTGAGCTTAAATGGACTCCAGAGGATGGTAGAGGACAGGAAGGCCTGGAGAAACATGGTCCATGGGCTCGTCAATGGGTTGGACATGACTTCTCAACTAACAACAAAATTCTTTAAAAGGAGGCACACTGATTGGCTTCACATTTAATGCTAAGAATAAACCAGGAGAGGAAATCCTGGTGGCCAAGGATGTTTTTTTTAAAGCATAAGGAGCAGGAAATGAATCACAGGAAAAGGAAGCAGATACAATAATTACATCATAGAGATGGTTGGTCATAGAGCAGCCCAAAAGTATCACCCTATTCAAAATGCCACCACCTTGTCCAAGACACCATGAATTGTGACACTGGCAAGCGGAGCCAGCCAAATGCTTCAAAACATCCAATGCTGTAAAAACATCGCAAAGCAGCAAATGACAAACATAATCATCCTCTGCTCCAATGGGACCCATTGATCCACTTTCCAGCCTGAACTGACCTCAGCATCCTCATCACCATAATAAACAAATAATCACCCCTCTCTCTCCACCATCTTAATCTTTGATGAGTGGGCTGACCTAGAATGTGTGAAGGAGGCCTGGGTGGGTCTGGAAGTGGGGGTAGCCCAGATGGATTTTCATTGCGGCATCAGCCAAGACTATGGGTTAAAGGTGGAGGTGTAGCGGTCATCTGAAGATCTCTTACAGCTTTCAGGGGTGCTGCACCACAGGACTCTGGATGGAAAACCATGTTCATTAGACTTGGATTTAGAGATCAGCTGGGATTGTTACTGTTGTACAAGCCTCCATGCTGCATAGCAATCTCCCTGCCTGAGCTCCTTGACTCCG
Source organism: Rhabdophis nuchalis (assembly GCA_039707465.1). Lineage (NCBI taxonomy): Eukaryota > Metazoa > Chordata > Lepidosauria > Squamata > Natricidae > Rhabdophis > Rhabdophis nuchalis. The sequence continues at coordinate 13,767,532 of CM077647.1, read as the reverse complement.
TTTCTGGATTGGAAGTGGCACTTGTGACCTTGTGTAACTATAGAATGGAATGGAGTGGAGTAGAATAGAGTAGAGTAGGAACAGAAATAGGAACAGGAAGAAGAACAAGAACAACAAGAACAGAACAGAATAGAAAATAGAATAGAATAGAATAGAATAGAATAGAATAGAATAGAATTAGAGTAGAGTAGAGTAGAGTAGAGTAGAGTAGAGTAGAATAGAGCACAGCACAGCACAGCACAGCACAACACAACACAACACAACACAATACAATATGGAGGGTAAGTGAATACCACCCTTGCCCAGGGGGTGTTGTGTGAGTGAGTTTTGACAGTGGTTAATTTCTTTTTTGAGTGAGGGGCTATTGCTTTATTTCTCAAAGAGATCATGGTTTCCCCCCCTCCCCTGCCAAAAAGCCATTAATGCAACAGTGCCCAATCTTCCTGGCTCCGCAGACCCGCGGTGGTGGGGGCAGGGTGGGTGTGGGGATGGCTTCATGGTGCAAATGGAGCTTTGCATGGTTGCTCACCCCTTATCTGGCCTGGTTCCAGTGGTGGGTTCTGGATCCTGTTGCAACCAGTACGGTGCAACAGGGCTGGGCAGCCACCACACGAACATGCACAGTATGCACGCACAAGCATGCAGCATGGACATGCATACTCATCATCCGCAATGCTCTGCAACACCTCCTTGACACCCCAGATGCTCGGTGGAGCATCGCACAGGCGCTGTATGATCCATGTGCGTGCGCGGAAACACCGAACAGCTCAAATACCGGTAAGGAGTGTGTGGGCGGGCAGGCAGGCCCTCTGGAGCACCGTACCAGAACGATACCTGGTGCTCCTGGTAGGCACGGGTATGCCCATATCGGGGCGTACCGGACATAACCCACCGCTGCCTAGTTCCCAACAGCTGTGGAGTGGTACTGGTTCACTGACCAAGGGTTGGGGATCCCTGCATTAGGTTTTATTGGTTTTTAGGGTTTATTGGTTTTTTATACCGCCCTACTCCCGAAGGACTCAGGGCGGTGTACAGCCAGAGTAAAACAAATATATAAATGTTAAAAAGTTTTTAAAAGATATATTAAACAATTTGGCCTAAAAATGAAAAAAACCAACCAACCCTGATTAAAATTAATAAAAATTCATATTTAAAAATTCATAACTGAACTCCGTACCATCTCCTGAAACACCTCCTGAAACACCTCCTGAACACCTCCGTACCATCTCCGTACCACCTCCTGAACTCCGTACCATCACCGACCTCCGCCTCTTCTACCAGTGTTTAAAAACACACCTGTTTCATCAAGCCGGCCTAACATAGCCTCCGCTGTGGCTAGTATTAGATAGTTTTAAAATGGGGGATTTTAATTGGTTTTAGCGCAGGTTTGGATATTTAATAGGTTTTTAAATTTTGTATTTTGTATTATTTATATGTTATTTTAAATGCCTGTGCGCCGCCCTGGGTCCTTCTTGGAGAAGGGCGGGATATAAATCAAATAAAACTATATTTATGCCAGCCTGGCTTGTTGGGAAAAAAATGTTTTGAGAGCATGGCGGAAGGTGCGTAAGTCAGGGATAGTTCTTAATTCTGGGGGCAATTCGTTCCAGATTAATGACACCCCCCTCCCGCCCCTAATACTGAACAATTTTCAAGGATCTTTTCATTTTGGGAGGAAGGTGATTGAGAGGGTGATGGTGCAGCAGCTTGTGGGTCCCTTTTAGTTGAGATTCAACCTTGAATGTGGGGTGGCCATGGTATTGATCCAGGGGTGGGTTTCTGCAGGCTCGCACCTACTCGCGAGAACCGGTTGGTGAAATTTAGAGAACCGGTGAGAGGGGGTTCCACCGGCGTACCTGGAAGTAAATCTGGCCCGCCGCTGCCAGTGACCCAACGGGAAGGAAAGGAAAGGAAGGAAAAAAGGAAAGGAAGGAAGGAAGGAAGGAAGGAAGGAAGGAAGGAAGAAAGAAAGAAAGAAAGAAAGAAAGAAAGAAAGAAAGAAAGAAAGAAAGAAAGAAAGAAAGAAAGAAAGAAAGAAAGAAAGAAAGAAAGAAAGAAAGAATTTATCATCACAATTGAGTCCAAAATTTTGGTTGCTAAGCAAGAGCATTGTTAAATGAGTTTCACCACATTTTAAAAGGTGGCCACTCCCACCCTGTCACATGACTGCCAAACCACGCCCACAAAATAGGCCACACCCACAGAGTAGGTTCTTAAAAATTTGAAACCCACCCCTGTATTGATCATGCTTTTCCATGTAGAGGGCAGGATGGGGGTTGTGTATCAGTGGTGGGTTTCTACTGGTTTGGACCGATTCAGCTGAACCGGTAGTGATTTTGCAGCCTGAGTTGCTGGAGGCGGCAGCAACCCAGGCGTGCCATGCCCCTGAGCCAGTCCTCCTGGGGGCACCATAGGTAGCACCACTGTTGCATTATGACACTTCATCGCGTGCTAGGCATTTCTGTTAGTGTAGACTGGCTCTTACCGGTCGAGCATAAACAAGGAAGCCAGCATGGAAAAGTACTGGTCAACACCTTCTGACACCCAACACACCTTGGAGAAAAGTTCCCACCTCTCTGCAACGTGTTAGGTATCAACAAAGGACACGTGATTCTTTTTTACTGTGTGTATTGCCATATATGGTTATGAGTTTGTATTTGTTTACATGACGTATGCTATGCTAAACCCTGCCTTCTGATGGAGTTAATAAAAGAAGCTGCAGGCTTTTGTCTGTGCGCGGTTTCACCCTCCCCGAAGGAGAACTGGTGTGGTGTCTTCTTCTCTCTTGTTCGTGGCCCGCCCGCTTGATAACTGCGACAATGTTATTTTTACACACCACCTTGTTTTTTGGTTCTGCATATGGGCAGAACAATTTTAAGCGCAGTGCACATCCACGTGTGCACGGCTCGCACACAAGCAAAACAGGAATAGTGCCAGCCGGAACCTACCCCTGTTGTGTATCAATCCTTGCCCTAGTGCAGTGATTGCAAACCTTTTCGGCACCAAGTGCCGGAAAGGGAGCACTTCGCGCTCTCCTGGGCCGCGGCCACGAAGAGGAGCTGGAAAATGAACTTCCGACAAGTCATCCCGTTTCTGGCATTCATGCAAATGCACCGATCAGCTGGCCAGGGCGCATGCTCACGCCGGAAAACGGAAGACCAGCTCTTCTGGTTTCTGGCACCGCTGCATGTACAAAGGCCAGCTGATTGTCACATACACATGCATGCCAATAACTCAAAAGAGAAACGGACGATGCCGTGTGTACCAGGTGACATGGCTCCGTGTGCCATTTTGGGCAGGCGTGCTATAGGTTCGCCATCATGGCCCTAGTGGATCTCTTTGTGGCCTTGGGTACCATCAACCAGGGTATCCTTCTGGGATAGTTCAGAGGATTGGAGGTAGGCAGCACTAGATTGTGCCAGTTCATTTCCTTTCTCCAGGGTTGATTCCAGTCACTGGTAGTTGGGGAGGAGAGACCCAACCTCCCTTCCTGTTGGGTTGCATGCTAAATGTTCCATGCTTTCTTTACTCTCCTATTCAGAATGTCTATGAAGCCATTGAGTGAGCTCTTTCTTTGCTAGGGTGTGAAATAAATAAATATTTGTCAGGGTTTTGTTTAACAGTTTTTACCAATAACAGAGATGGAAGGTGCTTTGGAGGTCATCTAGTCCAACCCCCTGCTCACGCAGGAGATCTCTACTAGGGATTCGAACCGCCGAACTGCCGACCTTTCTGATCGACACGCTCAGCATCTTTGCAGCAGCACAGACAAGCTCTCTTATGGTCATAAGTCAAGGACTTCCTTCATACATCTTTCTCAAATTCCTAGGACTTACTAGTTAGGTTAGAAAGAAAAACAACCCGCTGTCATTATTAGAGTTTTCAGATTTCATTTTGGGAATAAACAAAGTTGTTCATTCATTTAAGCAATTAAAATTCTTTCCCCAGCAGTCCCCACCCATCTCAAAATAAATGAAATATTTTTATGGAGGGGCTTTTCCAGATGTTCCATGCTAAGGTCTCTTTATTGTCAGGTTTGCTCCCAGAGAGACATCATTATATATTCATTTAGGCAGGAGAACCAGGTAGAGCAGCTGTTGCCAGTTTTCACCAAGGCAAAGCCCCTCCCCTTTTTATTTCAAGAATAAGGGCTGCTTTTCCCACCCAGCTTCAGACAACTTCTACAAAGCCTTGCGATTAATAGGGAAACCTTCCATCTACAGAAAGGCCAACGGTTGGCTGCTGTTGCAGCCAGGATCTGCTCAGCTGCTGCCGATGTGCCAAAGGGGATCCGAGACCTCTCTTTCCACTGGTCTTTCTTACGGCTAAAAATATCAAAGGGATTCTTCTTTCACCCAACCCAGATCTTTCTTGTTGCAATTAAAAATTTCCACAAATTATATAGGGTGGGTGTTAAAAAATCGTTTTCTAGAATAGAATAGAATAGAATAGAATAGAATAGAATAGAATAGAATATGGGGATAGGATAGGAAAGGAAATGGAATTGGATAGAATGGGTTGGAATGGAATAGGAATTGGGAATGGGAATTGGAATTGGAATAGGATAGAATAGATTGGAATTGGAATTGGAATTGAAATAATTGGAATTGGAATTGGAATTGGAATAGAATGGAATGGAAGTGTGATTGGGCACCCAAGTATTTTATCTTTGGTGCATATGCTCTCAGTGTAAAAAGACAAGATGCATTCATCAAGAATCGTAAGGTGCAGCACTTAATGATAGTCACACGGTAGAAATAAGCAATCAGGAAACAATCTATATCAATATAAATCGTAAGAATAGAAGCAACAAAATTACAGTCCTGAACTCATAAGTGGGAGGAGATGGGGGATAGGAATGACGAGAAGACTAATAGTAATGCAACCTTAGTGAATGGTTTGACAGTGTTGAGGGAATTATTTGTTTAGCAGAGTGATGGCATTCAGGAAAAAAACTGTTCTTGTGTCTACCGTGTTTCCCTGAAAATAAGACAGGGTCTTATTTTCTTTTGACCCCCAAAATAAGCACTTGGTCTTATTTTTGGGGAGGTCTTATTATTTTTGAGGTGCAGGAGGCGGTAAGCGTAGTCACTCCATGGCTGCTGCTGTGTTGCAATATTTTTTGGGAAGACTTATTTTAAGGGGAGGACTTATTTTAGTGCATGTGCTCAAAAGCCCAATTGGGCTTATTATCCAGGGAGGTCTTACTTTTGGGGAAACAGGGTAGTTGTCTTGGTTAGAGTTTTTACCCTGTTTTCCTGAAAATAAGACCTCCCTGGATAATAAGCCCTCCCCGAATATATTGCAACACAGCAGCAGCCATGAGGTGAGCACACTCACTGCCTCCTGCACCTCAAAAATAATAAGATCTCCCCCAGAATTAATTCAGCATATGCCAGAATAAATGATGTACCCAGAGAGATACATATTAAATTTGTAAGAAGGTCAAAAAGGGATGAGATTCTGAGAGCACAGTGAGAAGGCCCTTTGATGTATCAGCAGAAAGAGATTGCTATTTTGAAACAGATCCCGAAAAAGATTCGAGAGATAAGAAGGAAATATTCCTTCTTATCCAAAAAAATTTATAAAAAGGGGGTGTGGTTCAAATGGTTAATACCTGAAGGAATGTTGGTGTTCTGGGAGGGGGGGAGAGTAAGAATTAAAACAATTGAAGAGGCGGAAGCCTTTCTTAAAAAACATTCCTCAATCCTGGAGGACGAGAATGGGGGAACGGGAGGGGTCATGGCTCCACCCACTGGTGGGAAGGAAGAAGAAGACACAATAGCCAAAAGACTCAGATCACAAAATAATTCCCCCCCCCCCCGTTTATATATTGTAATTCCTAAACGGATGTAAACAGGTATAAATGATTGAATGCATGAAATTTATGATATGATATGTATATATCTCTTTCCACCTTATATTGAAAAAGTTTTTGTATGAAGTCTCGGAGGCAGCCACCACCTCAGACATGGAAGCCCTAAAACATTTCTTCTTTATACTACATACCCTTTTCCTTGTTATAAATTTGTAAAAACCAATAAAAATTGCTGTTTGAAAAAATAATAAGATCTCCCCTAAGCCAAGTGCTTATTTTGGGGGTCAAAAGAAAATAAGATAGGGTCTTATTTTCGGGGAAGCACAGTAGCTATTTATTTATGAGAGCATCTTGCATTCTGGTCTTGAGAAACTCAGGTGGCTGAAATGGCAGACTGTTACAGTTGTGTGAAAACAAGAGCTGCGTGCAAAGCTTCCCGTATTTTTCCAATTTGGGGCATTGTGTGCCAAGAGAGCCACCTCTTGGGCCTACAGAAAATTCAGTTATGGCGGAGTAGGGGAAGTGGGGGAGGACTGTTAGGAGAGGAGCTGTCAGGGGTTGTCATTTTTGAAAACAATATTCCAAATTTGCAATAGAAATAGTTGCGTGGAAGGATGCAAGGAATGACATTTGGGGAAATCATGTTTATTTGCCTCAAACATTGTTTATTTAAAGCCTGGGGAGACTGCAAGCATCTGCTTTTCAATGCAAATGATCTGGAAGCTCTAGCAGTTGAAAGTCAAAAGGCACATCAAGAAAACTGGGAGAAAGATTAACTAGACCAGGGGTGTCAAACTCAAAGCCTGTGGGCTGGATCCAGCCCATGGGGTGCTTAGACCTGGCCCATGGGGCCAGCCTGGAAACAGCAAAGGACCACCCTGTGGTGCCTCTGCCAGAAAAAAATGGAACTTGGGAGGGGGATGCATGTCCGTCTCCCCTTGAGCATCCAAGAAGGGACAGGAAAGGAGAAAGGGAAAGAGGAAAGACAAAGGAAAAGAAGATGTTGCAGAAAATAACAAGGCTTGGACCTCTCCGAATCAGGAAAAGTTTATTATGGCTGCCAGGTTCAGAAAGCTAGTCAAAGGCCAGCATGTAACTTCTGAACAGTCTTCTGATAGCAAACATGCATTCTTATACTTTGATAAAGGCAGCATCACAAATACGTAACTCACTTCTGATTGGTTAAGTTCCTTATTGCTAGGCAGAGAAGCATGCAGGAAACACTAGTTTCATACTGACATATGTGGTTAAGCCCTATGTCTGACTTGCAAGCGACTTGGACTTCCAACTAAATTGACCTACTTACAAGCAGGTGTTCGTGGTTTGACACTTGAATTTCCTGAATTCAAGCTTCCTGTCTCAAAGATGCTTTTTGTACCTTAAAAAGCGTAAAGATAAAAATGACTAAAGATCATCTGGTCTGACCCCGACTCATTTCACTCATGTCTAAAACTCGCTTTATGCCCTGCCTCAAAGGGAAGATGGGCAGAGAGCAAGAAAAGGAAAAATTAGGAAAGTGGAGATGGAAGAAGAAGGAAGGAATAATAGAGAAGGAAGGAAGGAAGGAAGGAAGGAAGGAAGGAAGGAAGGAAGGAAGGAAGGAAGGAAGGAAGGAAGGAAATTATGAGAATGAGGGAGGGTCTCAGGGAAGTTCTGTCACTTGGCCACCACAGGTGCTCCAGACACAAATGATGTTGAGCTGGCCATGCCCACCATGGTCACGCCCATCCCTGCCCATGCCCCCCCTGGCCCTCCAAGGTCAAACACAAACCTGATGCAGCCCTCAAGTTTGACACCCCGCACTAGACTGTAAAGGAGCCTAAACTAATACAGCAGGTACAGCAACCAGCCTTAAAATGGACAATGAAGAAATAGATGACTCAATACCCATGAAAACATATTCAGGTGCTGGACAGGTAGCCCTTGACTTACAACATTTAGTAATTTATTCAAAGGGACAACAGCGCTGAAAAAAGAGGCCGATGGTCATTTTTCACACTTAGGCCTGTGGCCGTGTGATCAAAACTTGGATGCTTGGCAACTGGCATGTACTTATGACAGTTGTAGTGTCCCAGGGTCAAGTGATCCCTTTTTGCCAGGTCAATGGGGAAGTCAGATTCACTAACAATTGTGGCAAGAAAGGTCATTAAAGGGAGCAAAATTCACTTAGCAGTTTGTTCTTCTTTAACAGTGGAAATTTTGGGGCTCAGTTGTGATTGCAAGTCGATGTAATATTTCTATAAAGATAAGAATTGTGCAAGCAATAGTTTCCTCTGTTACGCTCTGTGGAAGTGGAATTTGGAGTTTGAAGAGGATGAGAAGAGCTTTGATGCTGTTGGACTCCCTGTTGAAGAAAATGCCTAATGCTTTTTTGGTTAGCCAAGAAACAAGTGTAGCACAAATCAACTCAAGAGTTCTCCTTTGAGGCACAAAGGATCCCATTCAAAATGATCAAAGTTTGGATTCTCCAAAGCACCTGAGGGCAGAGCAAGAAGCAAAATGGGTGGAAACTAATCAAGGAGAGAAGCAACTTAGAACTAAGGAGAAATTTATTGATAGTTAGAACAATTAATCAGTGGAACAGAAGTTGCCTCCAGAAGTTGTGAATGCCCCAACACTACAAGTCTTCAAGAAGATGCTGGATAGCCATTTGTCTGAAATGGTATAGGGTTTCCTGCCTAGGCAGGGGGTTGGACTAGAAGACCTCCAAGTTCCCTTCCAACTCTGCTATTGTATTATTGTATTAATAATGTATTTTCAATGTGGGTCTTTTTTTAAAGCATTGTTGAAGTCTAATGGATTACTTTGTCAGCTTGAAACATAACACTTCATCGTAACACTGTTTTTCTATAGCTCCTTCCTGTACAATTCAAACACTCCTGACATTCACTGTTTCGGCTAATTTCAATTTTAAAGATAACAATAACTTTAATAATTTAATTCTTAATGCTGTATGATACAGGAAGAGAATAAGATTTAAGATTTAAGATATATTGCATTTATATACTGCCCTATCTCCCTTTCGGGACCCAGGGCGGTGTACAGCCAACAGTAAAAATGAGTAATATAAAAGTTAAGATCAAATGTTAAGATATAATTAAATAAATTGGCCTGCCAAATTAAAACCCCCTACTAAAATCAATTTAAAAACTACAACAGGCCGGCAGCACGAAATAAATGGGTCTTCAGGGCCCGACGGAAAAGGCGTAGGTCCATGATCGTGCGAAGGTCAGGGGGTAGGTCATTCCAGAGGGCAGGGGCTGCCACAGAGAAGGCTCTCCCACTGGGGGTCGCCAGCCGACATTGTTTAGCCGATGGCACCCTGAGGAGGCCCTCTCTGTGGGAGCAAACTGGTCGGTGGGAGGTATTTAGTAGCAGGAGGCAGTCTTGAAGATAACCAGGTCCCTTGCCATGGAGCGCTTTAAAGGTGGTTACTAGTACCTTGAAGCGCACCCGGAAAGCCACAGGCAGCCAGTGCAGCTCGCGCAGGAGAGGTGTCACGTGGGAGCATCTGGAGGCTCCCAGAATCCCCCGCGCGGCCGCATTCTGAACTAACTGGAGCCTCCGGGTTCACCTCAAGGGAAGCCCCATGTAGAGAGCATTGCAGTAGAGTTATAAAAGCCATGAAATTAATAATGCCATCTTTGATTTATGATTATAATTGAGCCCAAACTTTATGTTGCAAGTCAGGAAAGTTGTTAAGCGTGTTTTGCCCAATTTTATGACCTTTCTTGCCACCGTTGCTAAGTGAATCATTGCAATTGTTGTTGGTAACATGGTGGCTAACTGAATTAGCTTCCCTATTGACCTTGCTTGTCGGAAGGTTGCAAAAGACAATCACATGATCAGGCCTCCAAATTTTGATGAAATGACCACAAGGATGCTGCAATGGTTGTAAGTCACTTTTTTCAGTGTCACTATAACTCTGAATGGTCACAAAACAAATGGTTGTAAGTCAAGGACTGCCTATAACCGTGATGGCGAATCTATGGTACACATGCCAGAAGTGGCATGCAGAGCCATCTCTGCAGGCACGTGAGCCATCAGCTGTTGGTCTTCATGTGCAGGGGAGCACCGGAAACCGAATGAGCAGCCACAAGGAGTGTATGCATGCACCGGGAAGATGAACTTCCCTTTTCCAGTACGTGCATGCGCATTGGCTAACTGGTCTTCACACACACATGCATGCCAGAAACTAGAAGACCAGGTGGCGAGTGTGCATCTGTGAGCCAAAAACCAGAAGATCATCTTCCCGGCACGCGCATGCACACTGGGTGACTGCTCTTCCGGTTTCCGGCTGACGCATTTCCACTGGCCACCTGGTCTTCACGTGTGCCTGCGTGCCAGAAACCAGAAGACTAGGTGGGCGGCGCGCATGCACATGCTGGAAACCAGAAGATCATCTACCTGGCGCGCACCAGGAGGCTGCTTTTCTGGTTTCTGGCACATATGTGTGTGCACATTCTCCCATTTCGGCACTCGGTGCTGAATAGGTTTGCCAACACTGACCTACTAGAACAGTGATGGCTTGCCTTTTTTTGGCTCGCGTGCCAAAAGCGGGGGACGGCAGGGGGGTTGTGCATGGGTGTGCCACACTCATAATGCTATGTGCATGACCCCCTGCTTTTGGCGTGCTTTTTTTGCCCTCCCCAGGCTCCAGAGGCTTTCTAGGAGCTTGGGGAGGAGAAAACAGCCTCCTCGCCACCTCCAGAGGCTTCAGGAGTTTCCCTGAAACCCCCAGAGGGCGAAAAACAGCCTCAAAAGAAGGCCTAAATCAGCTGGCCAGCGCACACATGCGGGCTGGAGCTGACAGGGCAAGGCCTCGCGTGCCCTAAGAAATGGTTCTGCGTGCCACCTGTAGCACCGTGCCATAGGTTCTCCATCACGGTACTAGAATATCTCAGGACAAAATGATGACAATATCAAATTAAGCTTTACTGTGTTATGGCTGCAATAAGTCAATGAGCCACCGAAGAGTTAAATACTTAATGGAATTATGCAGAGAGACCATGTCTAGGAACTAAATATCTAGGAACACATGTTACTTGTGAAGTATGCAGATGATACAACAGTGGTGGGCCTTATTTAGGATGATAATAAGGATAATTACTGGGAGGAAGTAGTGGGTTTGATGAACTGATGTAATAAAAACAGCCTGGTTTTAAAGGTAGGGAAAACGAAAGAGATCATTGTCAATTTCAGAAAAGTCAGGCACAGCCATACACCTCTTGTACTAACAATTCAGTGGTGAAGGTGGTTAGTAGTATCAAGTTTCTGGGTGTGCAGCTGACAAGTTGCTTATCTTGGTAACTCAATAGTGAGACACCGGTGAAGCGGGCACAGGAATGCCTGCATTTTCTGTGTCGTATGAGAAAGGCACATCTTCCTTCCCCTGTCATTACCACGTCTATAGATGGACAACTGAAAGCATCCTCTTATATTGTATTACTGTACGGCTTGGAGCTGTTAGGAAGGCGGTGCAGATAGTGGTGAGGGCGGCTGAAAAGATTATTGGAGTTCACTTCCTTCTGTCTAGGGCATGGTATATAAACATTGCATGACCAGGCTCCACAATACTGCCTGGGATGCTACACATCCTTTCCATAACTTGTTTTCCTTCTTACCTTCTGGGATGGGGCTTTGTGGTACCCGAAGCGGAACTAGATTCTGTACTAGTTTGTGCCGTATAGTATCAAACTTGTTAACTATCAAGACTATTTCCCCACTATACATTGTAAATGGTCTGATTAATATATATGTCTATATGTATGGATATGAGTGTATATGTACATGTGTACCCTGTTTTCCCGAAAATAAGACCCAACTGGAAAATAAACCCTAGCATGATTTTTCAGGATGCTCATAAGCCCTACCCCCAAAATAAACCTGTTAAGATCATCAGCCAGACTGACACAATTAGTACCACATTTCCCCCCAAATAAGACCTAATCAGAAAATAAATCCTAGTGCATCTTATGGAGCAAAAATTAATATAAGACCCAGCGTGGACCACATCTTGGAAGGTGCACAGAACGCTGTTACCTTCCTAACAAAAGTGGTTCTTATTTTTTTACTTGCATTTTTAGCTAGCATTTTTATGCTAACTAACATATGCTTTCGAACTGCTAGGTTGGCAGAAGCTGGGACAAGTAATGGGAGCTCACTCCATTACGTAGCACTTTGGATTTGAACTCCCAATCTGCCAACCTTTCTGATCGACAAGCTCAGCATCTTAGCCACTGAGCCACATGAGTGTGTGTGTGTGTGTGTGTGAGAGAGAGAGAGAGAGAGAGAGAATATGTATGTGTATGTGTATGTAGATACCTATCTACCTATCTACCTATCTACCTACCTACCTACCTACCTACCTACCTACCTACCTACCTACCTACCTATCTATCTATCTATCTATCTATCTATCTATCTATCTATCTATCTATCTCATATGTAGGTGTAACAGGGATGGAGAATTATTCAGCAGTAGAAGGTTCTACCCCTTCAAATCACTCCATTCTTCCCCAGTTCTTATTGCCTTCTTAGTCTTTCCATTTTGACCGGTTGTCAAATGTTTGAATACATTCATATTTTGTGTTCCCCTGGGGATTCAAGATGATAGGTGACCCCATCCGATGCCGGGTTACATGGGGAGAATTGTGTTCCCAATCTATTTACTTATTCTGCAGTGAATGCTATGGGAACCTCTGAGAGGCGTCTCCTTATGCCTCTTTCCAGTGGACATGGACTGAACTTGTCACCAGAGGGGGCTCTTGCTAGCTAGATAATGAAGTAAAATTGAAGCATTTTCTGGCTATAGCCAATTCCACCTCAAGTAGAACAAAAGTACGAGAGCATTTTACCTGGGTTCTGCCCAATTTGCCTAAGTTAAAAAGGTCCAAAAACTTATGCGGGTGAAATTATTTAAGCAGCACATTGGGCCTTGAATAAAACAAACATCATAAGCTTCTTATAGGGTTATCTATATAGGATTAAAACTCTTTTCCCCTGCAACTTTTAACTGGACAAAATGGTGCGTCAAAGGGCAACTATATTTGAACCAAGAAAGGAGGAAGGACCCCATGCACCCCAACCACACACATCGTGTGCCTTCCCCGACCCACGCAACACCTCTTGCAAGCATACCCTTCCTAACCCACAACACCCCCTATGCATTGTCCCTAATCTGCATGGCGCCTCCCCAAAGCATCCCCGAGCACTTGTCGCACCTCAATCCTGCAGCACCTCTCACACACTTTCATGGCACATAGCACTTATATTCTGCTTCACGGTGCTTTTACAGCCCTCTCTAAGCGGTTTACAGAGTCAGCCTATTTCCCCCAACAATCTAGGTCAGTGATGGCTAAACTTTTTGTCACTGTATGCCGTAAGCATGCGCATGCCCGTATGCCCACACCCATAATTCAATGTGTGCATGACACCCTGTCCCCACACATGCCTGTGCTACCCCCATGTGCCCTGTGTATGTGCCCTGCCCAGCCCCATTCATTTTTGGCTTCCAGGTTGGTGCAGGCGGCTTTCCAGGCTTAAAATAGGGTGTGGGGTGTGTGCTGCGTGAGGCCCCAAAATGCAATGTGTACTGCCCCACATGTGTGTCCTGCCCCAATTCATGCACACGTGTCCCCTGCATGCACCCCACCCCTGTGCACGCACAGCAGAGACCTGATGACCAGCTGGCGAGCAGGAGGCATGCACACCTGCGCAGTGGAGCTGGGCTAAGGCGATGGCTGGCTTACCTGCAGAAAGGGCTCGGCATGCCACCTGTAGCACGCGTGCCATCACGGATCTAGGTCCTCATTTTACCCACCTCGGAAGGATGGAAAGCTGAGTCAACTTTAAGCCAATTCAGAATCAATCTCCAGGCTGTGGGCAGTCTGCCTGCAATAGTGCATTCTAACCACTGCTCTATTGATTCATGCATCCTTCTGGACCCAAGTTGCCCCCTATGCATTTCATGTGGCACTCTCAAGCATCCAAATGCACCTAAATTGACCCTCACAGTACCTCTCGCACACCAAATGTACCATATTTAACCTGATTCCTGCACATTCTTTGAGCTATGTGGTGCCTGTCACATGCTAAGAATTCAGGCATCCCTTCTTGTTCCATTTGTGCCACCTGTGCGCCCTCCTTGGCTTGCACAGCACCTCACCTGGGGCTTGCAACTTTCTGCTGGCTTCCCCACTGACTTTTTTTTGTCTGACAAGATTCTCACAAGCAAATGCGGAAGCCAAAAGGAATTCTAGGAAGGGAAGGAAACAAAGAAGAGAATGACAGAATGACAGGGAGGGAAGATTTCCTTGCCATGAAGAAACTCATTGGGGAAGCCAGCAAGAAGTTGGAAGTCCTTCCCACTCCCTTTTTTAATTCACCTGTGGTTATTCCACTTCTGTTTAGGTAAGGAAATATATATGAAATTATGGGGGTGGTCTTAAGAGTCACAGCCAAATGGTTTAGAGAAGGGATTACTAGATCCTTTTGCCATCAGTTAATATATTGGAATTCTTCTGGTGCTTTACTTTTAATTTATTTTTGCATTTTGTAACCCTCAGCTTCTAACACTATGATGGCACAGCTTCTAAATACTAGCAATATTATTTTATTTTCTTAGATTTTTAAATCTGTTCTGACTTCATCAAGCAAATGAATTTTGATTCTTGTAAATGACAGTGTATTCTCAGAACAAGCAGCAATTTTGTCATGAAAACCTGGGAATAATACCATCAGTGTTCAAAAACCAAGAATAATTTACTTCAGCCAAAGCTATTGAAATAACTCCCTCTGGGAGAACTGTTAGTCTACAGCAGGGGTAGTCAACCTTTTTATACCTACTGCCCACTTTTGTATTTCTGTTAGCAGTACATTTTTCTAACCGCCCACAAGTTCTGCAGTAATGGTGATTTATAAAGTAGGGAAGTCAATTAAATTAAAAAAAGGAAAGTGCTTCAGTATCGAACAAAACCCCTACCGCCCAACATGAAAGCCAGAATGCCCACTAGTGGGCGGGAGGGACCAGGTTGACTACCACTGGTCTACAGCAATCAAAAATTAGAGGAAATCTGGGAGTATCTTTTCTGACTAGCAAATTTTATTAAAAGGAGTAAGATTTCCATGAGCTTTCCATCTCACTGTTCACGTCCCAATTCAAATCCTACATCAGTTTAGCCATTCTGTGCACCTAATGACTTAGCAATCATCACTACTAAAGCTAATTACCTTTAATAAAATTCATCTGAGAAGATGCTATCAGCCTTCTGATTTTTTTGAGTTAACCTATAGAAAGTTATCCCCAGTGTTCAGCTCTGATTAAAGGAGGGAACATATCTTTTTGTATTTGACAGAAGTTTTCCTTCTCAATTAGGAAGCAGCAGTGTATAAATGGAGATACATCTGGACAGGTAAAATTTGGAAATATATGACTAGAAATAGCCAGTTTGATCTAGTGGTTAAGGCATCAGTTTAGAAACCAGGAGACGATGTGTTCTAGTCCCACTTTAGCCATGAAAGCCAGCTGGGTGAATTTGAGTCAGTCATTCTCTTGGCTCAACTGACCTCACAGGATTGTTGTTGTGGGAAAAACAGAAGGAAGGAGTATTAGATATGTTGACCAGATATGTTGAGCTGTTTATAAAAATAAAAAAGTTGGACTATAAATAAATATTACTGGACAGCTTTGTAAAACACTGCAATGTTGAACAAGACTGATAGTTCTCTTATAAATAGTAACTCCAGGTGCAATATTAAAGAAAATAGTAACATTTGCAAAGAAAATTTCCAACAATTGTATTTATCAGATAACTCCTAGGAAGGATAATTTTTGACAAAATGCAGGAACTAAATGGTCAAAACCTTTAATGGATTAAAAAAAAAAACCCCCACACAAATACACACAGTTGAAAAATCTACCAAGTTTGAGAATCAAAGGATTCTTATCTGGAATACAGTGCAATCCCCCTCCCCCCAAGCCACGCTTTTCTTTGTAACGCAAACTCTGATCACTTTGGTTCAGATACTTACAAGTATTGGCAAGATTGAACTTGGCTGTCATCTCAAAACACAGATTGACAAATAAACTTTACAAATTAAATATCTGATTTCATGATTACATATTTACAATTACAATTGTCCATTTTCTTAATTACATCTGGTAGTAAGATATTACAGGAAGGTAGTTATTTCCCCTTGTGCAACCTCAAAACTAAATTTAGAGGACATAGTGGCTTTCATCTTGCACATACATGTTAGAGGCATACTCAGATAATACCATTTAAATGGGATTATATAAGAAATGAACCAATACACTTTAAAGAGTGGAAAATGAAAAACCAGGCTTCAAAGCTGCAGCCTATAATTTACTACTCAAAAATACCACAGATTGCAATGTAACCTCTTCAGAATAAATCATGTATTCTATAGTGCTTGAAGCTTCTTTTTTTCCCAAACTGCCACTTTGTTTAAGGAAAAACAAACAAAAAGCTGATTAATATGCTTTCCAAACAAGTTTGATACTGAGGTGAGCAAATTCAAAAATTCACTTTGGAAGTGATCCACGAGCATTCAAAGATTCCAATAACCTAGTCAAACCAAAGAGGGAGGGAGGGACACTCTATTCTTATCCACCTATATAGCCTCTGAACTCTCTTATCCTTTCTGCTTACTTCCTTTTTAAAGGAGCAGGAGCAATCTCCAAACTTGGCAACTTTAAGACATGTGTAGCATGGCTGACCGAGGAATTCTGGAAGTTGAAATCCACAGGTCTTAAAGTTGCCAGGCTTGGAGACTCCTGAGCTGGAAGAGAAATGATTCTGGAATTATTGGTATCCTCCTTTGCATTAACATGCTGTATGGATGTACTCTGAGAACAGAGGAAATCTCAAAACCTTCCCCTGGTTCCAAAATAAGACAAAAAATTCTAGAATTTAGAAAACTAGCCTTCCGATTTTTTGGCAGGCTTTTTCCAGCACCTGAATTTAATTACTTCTTCAAACAAAAAATCTATAGTGACATCTCAGGTTTAATTTCCCCAGGAAGGCAAAAAAGGACCTAGGACTCTGGAAAGTGACTGTATCAGGGAAGGTCACCTTCCCTGAGCAAATCACTTTTGCTTTCTCATTCACCACAAACTGGTTAGTTTAAGAAGGGAGTCTAAGTCTTCTCCAGATATTGTTGTGAGTCCCCTAACCCACAGATGCATTCTTGAAGGATTTTGTGTTCCTGCCTCCCAAACAGCTGTTGAGTGGGGGAGGCCAGAAAATAAAGTTGGAAAAGGATCCGTTTGGAAAATGCAGTTTTGGGACAAAACCTGGAGAAGATTCTTCAGCTTATCTAAAACTAATAGGGAAACTAGTGACTCCACAGATGTTTTGGGCTCTCAGTTCTCATCTGCACCAGGCAGCATGATTAAAGACGATGGGAAATGATTCGACAATTATCTGGAGCTCCCCTACTTCTTCTCCTTGGTCTAAAACATGAACCTTCTGATTGGACTGGAAGCTGAATGAAGCTGGAAGCAAAGGTGCCTGAAGTTGATAATGCAGCATGAGCTCTGTTTTGCTATTAGAGCCACAGGAGTGGAGTATTTCTCAAGAGTTTAGTAAAGGATGCAAACTAGCAACACTAGTTAGATTATTGCTGATGTTTGCTTTCATAAAGCATTAAATAAGTTCAAAACTTTTTTCTCTTTAATATTCATTGCTGGAGATATTAAAGAGGATACTACAAGGCTCAGATTCCATTCAGCTGTACATTGCACTTTACATTTTGAAATTTAACACCCGCTCATTAGGTCAGTGGTGACTTATAGTATTGAATTAACTATTGTGCTCACCCTGGAACTAGTTGAGTACACCAGATATTTAATGCAGTGACATTAGCATTCTTCCGTATAAAGCAATCACAGATTGCAAGTTCTGCAAATTTGCAAAATCAAGAACACAAAGTGATCTCTTCAGAAATTCAGGCGAGATCATTTACAAGAGACTTCAGCTAACACTATTAACTTTCCCCGTTCTTTTCATGGCAAGTATGTTTCTGCTCTGAAACCTGCCTAATTCCCAAAGAATTTAACAAGTATCCCACAAAAATGTCCTCTTCGTCATGGTATAGTGTAATGAAGACGCACTTATTGGTGAAGTCGGTAAGGACCAATCTAAATCCATCCTGTCTAAAGACCCAGTAGGCTGTCTCTTGGAAAAATGTAAATTTTGGCTGCGTGTTTCCAAGAGAAATGATATAGGAAGCCATAAAACAGCCGAGCAGCTAACAAATTGTTGGTTTTCCAAGATGATTTACTGCCCACCTCAAGAAGTCAGGTGCTTAAGACATAAATCAATGTAATATTCCTGTGCTAGCCCTTTTACAATAGGAGGATCTGCAAAAGCCTCTTCTCTAAGACCTGGTCCCTTATTCCTTTATACAACAATGGTTTTTTTTCTTTCAGGTCCCCTTAAAAGCAACCACAGGATGAACGATACTTGGAGAAATACTATTCTACTACTCCACCATGCCATACCAAGTAACTGTCTTTGGGTATGGGTAGAATTAAGATTTGTTTCAAGGCTTTGAAAATGGTAGCTGTTTCAAGGATTCGGAAGGACAGCCATTAAGGTTCGGCTTATAGTGGATGAAAAGTCTGTGCTGAACTTTTTTCCACCAGTCAAATCCAGAAACTTCTCAGAAATAAATCAAGGTAACCTCTTGGCCACTTTATGGTGAGTTCATTCTGTCCCAGATTTAGGGAGCTCATGCTGGTAATTCAAGACGAAAAATCCTAGCTTGATCCTTTTTCTGCTTTCACAAATACAGGTCAGATCTGGTTATTTAGTCACTGTGAGTCTTCTCAGGAACACCCTGTGGACAAAGCAAAAAATCATTGTACTTTAAAAAAAAATCTGAAATCTGTCTTCTTTGAAATTAGGGAAGCTGTGTTTAGATTCCAAAATGCTATTACTGAAACGCTAGAGAACCAGCCCTGTATTCCAGCCCTGAACATTTCAGGCAACTCCTTTCACAAAACACAGATAAGAATTTTGTAATCATTGAAATAATTAGCAGTTCAAAAGCAAGTAAAGGGAGGGAGATGAGCAGGCCTGCAAAGTAGTGTCATAATCCAATGAAGCATCTTTTTGCTTCCAGCCACCACCCAATAGTAACTACTCTGTTTGTTTCTGGAAACTGGATCAAAGGTCAAAATTGGGCATATCGCACACCGGACTACAGCTCAAATGAGGCTTGGATCCCAGAATAAGCATGACTAAGGGAGAATACAGGTCCTTTCTGCTTTGGACAGCATAATAGCTGGAAATGTAACAAAGCCTTATATGGCATGGGTTAGGCCAGCATGTATTTGAAGGACCACTTCTCCCCAGTTATATCTACCTGGCCAACCAGGCAGAGACAGTTGTGGGTCTTTTAAGGAGTATACCTGAAGGGATCTAGAAGAAAGGCCTTGACTGCGGTGACTCCTTCCCTTTGGAATGTCATCACCCTGGAAATCGGGTTGGCTCTCTCCTTACTAGTTTTCTGGAAGGCTCTGAAGATGTGATTCTATCAGTGGGCCTGCGGATCTCAGACTGATTCAGAAACAATCAAGCGGGTTTTATAATTGTACTTGTCATTGCCACGGGGGAGGTGTGGAAGATTCTGGGGGGTTTTATATTGTTGATTTATAATGCTGTACACATTGCCCAGAGTCACTGTATATTAGTTGGCCATTTATATAAATCAATTTAATAAATAATAAATAAAACAAATGATACTCCTTCTGCAGTTTGTTACTTTAAACAAGATGATTAAAAATTGGCACAAACTAATATAAACTAAGGAAGAAAGACAAAAAAGAAATCAAGGAAAAAGCAAGGGAAAAAAGTTGAAAAATAGAAAAGAAAAGAAAAATGCAGCTTGATATTTTTCAGATCTGCACTTACAAACAGATGTTTTCACATGCTTGTCTAAAGTTACACATTACTCTTTTTTCTATAACATATCTTAATTATCAAACCCATACATCACAAGTTCCTTTCATTTTTATGCAAAAAGTCCCCAAGAAACTCCCAATCACCAATAAAAGCAGTAAGCCTGAGATCTGGAAGCTGCTATTAAGCTCGCCTACTTGATGGGCGAGGTATTTAGGGGGGGAAAACTTTTTCCCCCCAACCTATTTTTCAATACATTTTATTTATAAAGTCTCTTCATTAACAAGGCTGCTGGCAGACCTATCGTGAACCCCAGACAAGGATGTTACTCGGCACATTTGTTATGCCAGTTGTAGATAGACGGAAGAACCAAGGCTTTTAAGAAGGTTGAGGCCACAAATTCTTAGTAAAATCAATCAGTCCTTACATAGAAGGAGGAAGTTTTCTCAGACATTTCCTGAGATTGAATGCCTTAGCCATTTCAATATTCAAGACACACTTAGGCATTTTCTGTCTTACTTCATTTACATTTATTGAAACTAGCAATAAACATGTCTGCAGACTGCCTAGGATGATATGTGTTTACACTGCTTTAGAATACCTGTCATTATGAACAGGAATCATTACTTATTACATCCATAGGTAATAATTATGGTTTTATCAGCTGAATGTGCACTTTCCACTTAAAAAACCCAGCAGAGATATACCTGCTACCAAATACCTCCCTCCGACCAGTTCGCTCCCAGAGAGGGCCTCCTCAAGGTGCCGTCGGCTAAGCAATGTCGGCTGGCGACCCCCAGGGGGAGAGCCTTCTCTGTGGCAACCCCTGCCCTCTGGAATGACCTACCCCCTGACCTACGGACGATCACCGACCTACGCCTTTTCCGTCGGGCCTTAAAGACCTATCTATTTCGTGCAGCCGGCCTGACGTAGTTTTTAATTTGTTTTAGCAGGGGTTTTAATAGGGTTTGTATGACAGGCCAATTATTTAATGTATTTTTAATGTATTTTATGTTTTATATTGTCGATTTTACCTGCCTGTACACCGCCCTGAGTCCCAGTAGGGAGAAGGTGCGGTATATAAATTTAATAAATACAAATACGAATACAAATAATTACCATAGCAAGTTGTCTTCCTATATTTCCTACAGTCACACCTCCTGAGAAAAATATACATGGTAGCCAAGACCGGATATAAAGGAAATCTGGAGATGTGTACCTAAAGGAAAACAGAGGGAAAAAATTGAGGATTATTTGTAGTTTTTAGCATCTCATCAAAACTGCTCTGGACATTTCATCTTGCTGGAAATAATAGGGAAAGCATAAGGAATTCAAGATTTCCTTATCTCATTAGAAGTACCAAATATGCATACAGATATATTTAAAATTGTTAATGTTAATACTTTTATATTTATATTTTTATGCCACCATAAGTTGCACAGTCATTCTACATAACAAGACAGGTGGCATATACATTTAATAAATCAAATAGTAAATAGAAATATGCATATTTATAGAGAAAACTTTGAATGTATTCAAAGGGAAAGGGAAGATTTTTTTTTAAAAAAAAATTAAAGAACAATTATGATGTAGCTTTGCAAGTAAGTCCATTGAAGTTACTATGGTTAGAAGTAGCAAAGGCCTCCTCTAAAGTCTCTTTGGCTCATTTGCACAATAGAGAAGAGGAACATACTAGTCGCTCAATACTTTCTCATTCACTTGCTTGTCTGCAACTTTACAGGGCCTATAACTCTTGGCAAATGTTTTAATGAAAGGCTGGTTTTAGGCAAAGGAACAAGGGGTGGGGGGAGATACCCTCTTTGTGCCCAGTTTCAGTCTTAACTGTACATATTGTCAAATCTAAAACTATTTGCCCATTTTACACAGTTAAATTCCGATTGTGCCCATAGAAATAAAGCTGTATTATTAAGTTAAGAAAGACATTTCCTTCTTTAACAGAATAGCCATCAATATTTGAAGAGCTAGTTGGTGTAGTAATTAAGGTGCTGGACTTAGACACCATAAGTTTTAGTTTTCTCCAGGTAAATTTAGGACTAGTAAATCTCTTTTAGGGCCTCCACCTCACAAGGCTGTAGAGAAAATAGGAGGCAGCAACAGGCTGGTAGCAACTACAGAAAACTGAAATGAGTGCAGGCATAATTCATGTCTTTAAAAAAAAAGGCTGAACAATTAGAAAGAAGGGAATGCAAGAGGTACTTACTGATAAACTCCATTATAAACCAGAAACTGTGTAATCAGAGTTGCTACAAAAGCAATTGTAATCCCAAGACCAAGACCGCTTCTTGAGCGATCAAATGTCCACCAGAGACCCAGCGACAAAGCTGCAAGGGTCAGAGAAAGCTGGATGTTGTTCGCAAAATCCAATTTCTAAAAAGCAAGCTAAGGAAATTTGATAGTCTGGCAAATGTCTTGTGCCACACAAGTCTTAACATCTATCCGAGTATCCCACCTTTTAAACCTTTTCACATTTGACAGGTTCATTACTTTTCCTACCATAATCTTTATGTATTATCTATAACATGCACATGCGGAAATCAATTTATAGAAAGCAGAATTAGAAAGAGTATTCGAGAAATCATTTTCCTGCAAATCTACTTGATTCCTGTTTTCAGCTGAGCATCTCAACCTGCAGGGGGCAATCTTTTCTATGTATTTTCTAAACTCTCTTTTAAGGAGACATTAAATTTCTTGAAATAAAATTTAAAGCATATCCTGAGGGAGAAGTTATAACACAGCAAAGAAAAACAAATTGCTTATTATTTTCACAATTAGGCAGACTGAACCATCACATTTATCTTAAAACAATGTCTTGTATGAATGCTGCTGGAGGACATTAGATTGTTAAATAAATCTCCAATTCTGTAAAATGACACTTTAAAATAATTATAGGCCTACTGATTTTTTATTAGTGTAAAAGAAATAATTCCTGTGCTCACAATTTGCTACATTTTCTATAAATGTTTCTTCATAATACCTAATCAATGCCCTATACTCTGCAAGTGAAGAGAAGGGAGTGTCCTACTTTTGTATTTAAGTTGGTTGGCATGAATAGTGTATTAGATACACGAGTCCCTGCGGGGAGAGGGAGCTGTCTATAAATCAAATAAATAATAAGATAAAAGTGTGACCATGTCTTTGGAAGGGAATATACAAATCCTTCAGATCATAGTCAGTATCTCTGTGCTGACAATAGAATGGAATCAAGCAAGCAAGCCCTGTACTTATGGCACCAGGCTAAAAACCAGGAGACTGAGTTCTAGTGTAGCCTAAACCAGGAAAAGTGGCTGAGTGACTTTAGTCCTGCCTTAGACATGAAAGCCAGCTGGCTGACTTTGGACCAGGCTCTCTCTTTCTCTCAACTCTTCTCACAGGATTGTTGTTAGGGGAAAGTAGGAGAAGGAAAGAGTGTATATGTACTACCTTGGATAATTTATAAAAATTATAAAGGGGGAATGTCCAAAGGTGCTTTTTCAAGAAGCAACTGGACTTTCTGCTTTTTCTTTGAAGATGCTTCGCTTCTCATCTAAGAAACTTCTTGGATCAGAAGCAAAATGTCTTCAAAGAAAAACAAAAAAAAATCCAGTTGCCTCTTGATGACTGAGAATCTCCACAGAATAAGGTGGAATATAAATAAGGTTTTTCTGCCAGTTCCAGCAGCTTTAGTTTAGATTCTTCAGGATAAAACTGAGAAACAATAAAACTTTAAGCAGAGACTTCAGAGCAAAGTTTCCCAACTTCAGGAACTTTTAGGTTATATGGGCTTCAACTCACAAATTCTGGTGAGGAATTCTGGGAGATATGAAGTCCAGGTATTTCCAAAATTGAGAAATTAAAGTATAGATAGCACAGGCGCTGATTTGGGAAACATAATTTCTCAAAACAATTGAAGGTAGTCCAGTAATGATGGGAAAAATGCTAGGCAACGTTAAGCCTTTTTCTTTTCCAAGGATACAGCACTTGCATGGTTAATGCCAACGAAGACAGCGATACATCGCATTACGCTTGCCCATTCTCGTTTGAATTTGTGAGGTTCACCAAGATGGCTGTCAATGCAGGGATACAGCAGGCCAATAACAGCTGTAAAAGGAAAATAGAAGAAATCAGTTGTTATGTTAACCATTCATTTTCCTCTCCCCAACAACCAGCAAAACCTACTTTTCATTTTCTGAGCTACTGAAGATTACAGGTAGTCTTCAACATTCCCGTAACAACTGTTTGAAGTAGTGATGAGTCCTTGCACTTATAACACTGCAGAACTCCCCACGGTTACATAATCAAAATTGGGCATTTAGAAACCAACACATCTTTATGACCAGGGTCATGTGATCACCATTTATGACTTTCCTCTCTCTCTCTGTGTGTGTGTGTGTGTGCGCGCGCGCGCGTGTATGTTTGACAATTGAAATAAACGAGTGAAGCCAGATAGCTTAATGCTGGAGCAGGCTGCCTCTGAAACAATTATTTTTACAAATACTTAATTGTATTCAATAGTATAGTACATAAGAAAGTCTCTCTAAGGCTCAAAATCTGTGATTTATGCTACTATAAAATATAGAAATACATTTTTCCCCTATGGAAAAATCATGTCAAGTATTTTTCAGATCAGCACAATGACTAAGTGGCAATACCCTGGACATCTCCATGCCAATCATGTTAAGTTTAATGAAACAATTATGTCTGTGCTTTCTTGTGCCTGATTTATTTTACATATTATAGATGGTAAAAAAATCCACCTATTTTTGTGCAATAAAAGCTAGTTTCTTTTTCCCAACTTGACTTGCAGAGAAAAGATTTTAAGTTTGATGCCATAAATGGCTCTAGAGCTAAAGCTATGTGCAATCTTCTGTCAACAACAGCTCTATTAAATATTGTGATTTGGGCCTGAAAATACCATTTTGGAATATCAAGTATCAAGATTATTAAAAGGGACGGGCTGACCTAATTGAAAAGGAATTATACTAATTCAGCTTTGAACTTTTATTTGTACTTTGCAAATAAAAAAGAGGTCATTTTCTATGAGCATCTTGCTAGGAACTGAAACTGCTCTTAAAATAGGCACTAAGCCAGTCTCAGTTCCTCTCTTCTGTCACAACATGTGACTTCCTTGTTTTTGATTGAGTATGTGGCATGTTCAGACTGAGAACCAATAGGAAACGGAGCACGCGACTCACCAGTTTCCACAGCGAGCCAATTATATGGCCAAGAGTAATGATGAATCATGCCAGCTCCTGGGTTAAAAACTTGCCAAGCAATAATAGCTAGAGGAAACTCTTCTGCTTTCCAGAGTGAAAAATAATGCCAAACTCACAAAGCCTTTAGAAGGAAGGAGGAAACACACAGTGCTGCTAAAGGTGTTATTTTTTTACACCTAATCCCAGTGTTCTCCTTGTGAGGTCAAATACAGTCCTATCAAATATCATCAACATATATAGGCTTTTAAATGCTACTCTGGGCACCTGTTTGGTTAAATAATGAGAATATAAAACCACTTTTAAAGTAAATAAACAATAGCATGCATCACTGTGGGCAATGAACTAACATACTTCAACCCATCTTAGAGACACAATCGGAAACCCCACCACTTTCTTTAAAACAAGCTTTCCACTTACCTGCTGCTGTCCCACAGCAAGGGGGCACCCACCATGCAGAAGAGAAGATTGTAGAGATGACTTCCTCAGGGAACAGGGTTACATTCCTCTGAATCTGCAGTAAGTTTAGCACCAGTGCAAGGAAAGTGCCTACAGCAAAAAGCACCAGGCTGCGTTGTAGCAAGTCTCTGCTTAAGTTCAAGCTGCTACCAGGGACACGACCTCTGTTTGGGCTGCTTGGGTGCCGTGCTGCATGACCCACTAAGGTCAGGGGAGAACTGGAGACAGATGAGGTTAGCATTTCACCCACTCTGGCTGCTAGCCCTGTTGCACTTCCACCTAGGTGATCCTTATATCTTCTCCTGGCTGTACAAGAGCAACTCCACGTATGACTCTCAGGTTGAGGTATGGGTTTCTCCATCAGGTTCCTGAAAAAGACATGAAGAATCTTTGGAATACAGAATACTCAGAAAGCTGTCAATATGTTATGTGCTGTATGTTTTATCTCTATAAAAATTCACCTTATACTTCTCTAATTAACCACATTATAATGTGGAATTCAATAGCACTTTATGCCTTGGTAAGACCACCCATGGAATACTGCATTACATAGTCCCCACAATATAGAAAAGATATTGAGCCCTAAGAAAGAGTGCAGAGAAGAGCAGAAAAGATGATTGGAGGCTAAAAGGTATGAAGAATGGTTGTAGGAACTAGGTATGTATAATTTAATGAAAAGGAGGACTAGGGGTGACATGACAGCAGTCTTCCAATATTTGAAGAGCTATAAAAACAAGGATGCCAATCTGTTCTCCAAAGCACCATAAGGCAGGATAAGAAGTAATGGTGAAAATTAATAAGAAAAGCTACTTAGAACAAGAAGAAATTTGCTAATGGTTAGAACAATTAGTGGAACAACTTGTCTCCAGAAGTTGTAAATGCTCCAACGCTGGACATTTTAAAGAACAGATTGTATAGCCATTTGTCTGAAATGGTATAGGATTTGCTGCCTAAGCAGGGGGTTGGTCCTCCCTTCCTTTATTGTTATTCCCCTGACAGCATTAATATAGAACCAAAGAAAATGACTTTAAGGAAGGAATTTTCTCCTTATCTTTAATTTTAAAAAGTCCTCTCCATCTCAGGTCTTGGCCACCTTGGCTATAAGAATTAAGGATGTGAAGTACTTTATAGTGAAATTGAGGAAGTAATTCTATATCTTATTACCAAGCTGGAAAACTAGAGATTCGATTAAATTGCTACTTAGCCAAGCATATTTATGAAGTCACTTGACTTCCTTATCACACAAAGTTGCTGCCAAAAGAAACTTGCTTTGACCTTTTAGAACCACCACAAGGTAAAGCCATTATTAGTTTAAATATTTATACTGCTTCAAGGAGTCTATAATTCCACACAGATTATATTTAAGAGCTTTATCTAGAATTCCAAACACAAACATCAGCATACAATATAAAGTTATTATATACCATGATGTTAAAACAGTAAGAATTTTATAGGAAAACATAGTCCTTTAAAATTTTGACTGACTGACTAAATGCCAACAAGTTGGTGACTATGTAAGTATATCTTCTCCAAGAACACCTGGTCCAAACCTGGTCCTTCAGGTCTTCCAAAGATGCACTAATCCACCTTGTTACTAATTGCCCTCTTCTCTTTCCTTCCACCTTCCCCAGCATTGTAGATTTCTTGAGTGAGTTGGATCTTCACATCATGTGTGCAAAACGTGATAATTTGACCTTGGGCATTTTTGCCTCCAGAGAGAATCCAGGACAATTTATTTATTTCCTTGGCTGCCCATGGTTGTTTCAGTACTCTTCTCCAACACCAAAATTCAAACTCTCTAGATACTTTCTGTCCTGCTTCTTCAGGATTTAATTTCTATGAAGTGCATGCACAATTCTGATTTTTATATGTATAAACCAGAGATCTTCAAATTTGACAACTTTACGAATTGTGGAATTCAACTCTCAGACTTCCTCATCCAAGAATGCTGGCTGGGGAATTCTGGGAGTTGAGATCCACAAGTCTTAAAGCTGCCAAGGTTGGACATTCTGCTATAGACTCTTCAAGCTTAACCCAGTATGAAATGCAGCATTAAATTGCCCCAATACCAGTGACATCACATGTTTAAGTAACAGAATAGAGAATAGCAGCGTTGGAAGGAACCTTGGAGGTCTTCTAGTCCACTCCCCTGCTCAAGCAGGAGACACTACCATTTTGGACAAATGGTCGTGTAGTTTCTTTTCAAAAGCCTCCGTTTTCAAACAGCTAGAGCAGTGATGGCGAACCTTTTTTGGCTCACATGCCAAAAGCGGGGGAAGTGCAGTGGGGGTTGTGCGCAGGCGTGCCACACTTGCACGTGCTTCTCCCCCTCTGGTTTGCTCGTAGGGTCATTTTCCACCCTCCAGAGCCTTCAGGCAAGCCTCTGGAGGGTGAAAAACGGTCTCAAAAGAAGGCTGAAGTGAGCTGGACATGCGCGCTGGAGCTGACTGGGCAATGCCTTGTGTGCCCTAACAAATGGCTCTGCATGCCACCTGTGGCACCCGTGTCATAGGTTCGCCATCACTGAGCTGGATAGAGCCTATAATCTAAATGTTCTCACCATGTAGATAATTGAACTGCCCTTTCCCCCCCCCCCCTCTTTACAGTACAGCAACCTGTAATAAGATGCCAGAGTAGTTTTGTCTATTTGGTGCTACAAGAATGCTAATATTGTAGGAAAAAGACCTCTTGGGAGATGTATCTGAAGGCCACTGTACCTAGTCACAGAATCCTTTCTGCTGTAGGGACAGAACCACCAGTCTGATATCTGACTTTACCATATTCTCCTATCAGTAAGAGAGAGGAGTAAAACAAGTCTCCCTCCACCTCAGACCAGCTGTGCTTTCTCAAGATTTCACCAGCCTAAGCATGTGACTTCAAACTTTGGAAAAAGCTCAGCAGGCTCAGTCTTCATAATTGGATACGAGACCACCAGGAGAAACTTAAGGCAGTAGGGTCAGCTTGAGAAACTGATAAATATTCTGCAAGGCAGTGGCAAGCCATTTTCCCATATCCTTGTCAGAAAAAAAAATGACATGAAGTCACAACAAGTGAAGCTTGACTCACGGGACTGCTTACATTTTCTACTTTAGGTGCAGATGAGACTCAAAAATTGGCCTCTTCTCCCTTCCAGCATTTAACTGCAGAGATGCTAATGTCATTTTTCCACTTAACCACTAAGCCCTGCCACTGCTGCCTGCAAGCAACCATTCAGAGAATATAAGCTGCAATATGAAATGCATATTATGAGAATTATGAGACGCAAACCATACACAGTTGTTAGACATTCAAGCCTCCGGCCTATACCTATTGCAATGCAATAGTGTATGTCCCTTGTGTTATAAAAAGCAGAGAGCATTTACAAAGAACCACTACGTGATCCCAACCCAAAGATCCATCTCCCCCTCCCACGCCCAGCAAAGCCCAACTGTCTGTCTGTCTGTCTGTCTGTCTGTATGTATGTATGTATGTATTTTTTACAAATTAAGCTACTTCCAACCTGTGGTCAGTCAGAAAAATGGCACCCCTCTTCTGGAGGGTGCATCTGATGAGCGTCCAGTTGTGTGTGTGTGAATTTGCTGCAAAAAGCTAGGGAAAAAAGGCAGACGTTCGATCCTACGTAGAGGGAAGATGTGGGGGTCTCCTGCTAGGGCAGGGTGTGTGTGGACTAGATGATCTGCAAGGTCCATTTCAACTCTGTTGATCTCCACCCCCCCCCCCACTCTCCCTTTGGTAGATACGAGGGGCTCTAAGACCCACCGGTTCCCCACCCCAGCCTTCCGCCGGGTACCCTCAGGTAGACTGCCTCCAACGGTGGAGTCTTAGGTGACCGTTAACTG
This sequence comes from Rhabdophis nuchalis, assembly GCA_039707465.1. Classification (NCBI taxonomy): domain Eukaryota; kingdom Metazoa; phylum Chordata; class Lepidosauria; order Squamata; family Natricidae; genus Rhabdophis; species Rhabdophis nuchalis. The sequence continues at coordinate 13,738,278 of CM077647.1, read as the reverse complement.
CCCGTCTTCCACGAAGCAGGTACCGTTGGTGGGGGGGGGGGAGGAAGCGCCCCTTTCCCTCACATTCTCTCTCTCTCTCACACACACACACACACACACACACACACACACACCCTTCCCAATACAGCCCTCCTTCCCCCCTGCCCCTACCTGCTGGGACTCTGGCGGCTGCGGCGGCGTCCCTCTCAATCGGCCCCTCACGCACACGCGCCCGGCCGGCTTATAAAGGCGCGAGCGCCGCGGCGCGAGGCACTCCGTGCGGCGCGCGCCTCCGCCCCTCCACAGCGGGGCTTGGAGAGGCTGACGCGGCGGAGGAGGAGGGGGAAAGAGGGAGGGGAGGGGGAAAGGAGCGAGGAGAGGCGGGGCTGCCGAGCAGTCCCGGGAACAGCATTGCAGTCTGGTGAGGCCAGCCAGCCAATGGGAGCCAGGCGACCCATATGACGTGAGGGACACACCACCCGCTCTTCCCTCAACTGACAGGGCGGGAAGGAGAGAGCCAGCAAAAAAAAAAAAAAAAAAAAAAAGCGACGGCCGTCGTCGGAGGAAGGGGGTAGGGGGTTTGAGGGAGCGAGGGAGAGGGCGCGTGGCAGGATGGAACATCCCAATTCCAGCGGGGGGGGGAAGGGGATGGTGGTGTGGTGGCGCCCTCAGTAGGAGGTGTCCGCGTGTCTTTCCTCATACAACTCGGCTCCCCCCCAGGTTTCGACCCGCCCTCCGTTCGCCGTTGGCTCCTCCTCACATCCCCGCTGCTGTCTGCACAGTTGGGTGCGAGAGCCCCGCGAGGTAGGACAGGTGGCGAGGGCGATCCAGAAAAAAGGTCTTCCTGACCTTTTTTTTCTTTTTTTAAACCACCGCTGAAGGCCTTTGTGCCACAACTCCCATTCGCCACCGTCGCTAGTGGCCTTGCTGGGAGAGGATGAGGGTTACAGGTAGTCCTCGACGTATAATAATAATAAATAATAATAATTTTATTTTTAAACCGCACCCTCTCCCCACAGGGACCCGGGGCGGTGCACAGGCAGAATAAAAACAGTCAATAAATACATACATTTCTAAAAAACAATTAAACCAACCCTGTGCTAAAAATTCACTAAAAATATGCTACCCCATTAAAAACCCCAAAGACAGAGAGACTATCCTAGGCCGGCCAGACAGAAGAAGTGTGTTTTTAGCTTGAGACGGAAGGAGCGGAGGTCAGTAGTCATCCTGATATCGGGGGGAAGGTCGTTCCAGAGGGCCGGGCCCGCCACAGAGAGAGCCCTTCCCCTGGGAGTCGCCCGCTGACAGAGTCTAGTGGACGGCACCCGGAGAAGTCCCTCTCTGTGGGAGCGGATCGGCCGTGAGGATGTATGGGGCAGGATCCGATCCTGCAGATAGCTAGGTCCCGAGCCATGGAGCGCTTTGAAGATGATAACTAACACCTTGAAGCGCACCCGGAAGACAACAGGTAGCCAGTGCAGCTCGCGCAAGAGCGGTGTTATGTGGGTCGACCTAGTGGTCCCCATAATTGCTCGCGCGGCTGCATTCTGGACTAGCTGAAGCCTCCGGGTGCACCTCAAGGGGAGCCCCATGTAGAGAGAGTTGCCAGTCCAACAACATATGACCCACAAGGGAGCCTAAAAAAAAAAAACTCTGCTGTTCGGTGGAGACATTGGTTAAATGAGTTTTGCCCCGTTTTGTGAGGAACAAAATTGTTAAGTGAATCCGGCTTGCCCATGGACTTCGCTTGTCAGAAGATCGCCAAAGGGGACCCTGGCAACTGTCATAAATATGAGTCGGTTGCCAAGCATCCAAATTTTGATAACAACAAGGGTCATAAGTGTGAAAAGCAATCATAAAATACTCTTTCCGGTACTGTTGTTACTTTGAATCTGTTGTCACTTTGAATGGTCACTAAATGAACTGTGGTAAGTTGAGGACTACCTGTATTGTGATCTGCTAGTTTGGCACCATGCTGGGGTGAGGGATTGTTCCCCGTGTAGTTTTCTGGGAGAACTGGAAAACCTTTCCCTAAGAGACAAGAGTGTCTACAAATTGTGGCCTCCATTCCAGCATTGCTCCACTTTGGGGGAAAAAAGAGGTTGGCCTTTATCCCAGTATCCTGCCTCTTGCCAAAGGGCACATAGACCTCACGGACCACTAAATTCGTAGTTTTAAATCCCGTGGACCACTAATATGAACTGCCTAATTCAGTGAGATTCAGATTTATTGAATTTATATACCGCCCTATCTCCCTTTCGGGACTCAGCCAACAGTAAAAGTGGGTAATACAAAAGCTAAAAAACCACATGTTTAAAATATATTAAATAGATTGGCCTGCCAATTAAACCCCCCTGCTAAAATCAATTTAAAAACTACGACAGGCCGGTCATACAAAATAAATGGGTCTTCAGGGCCCGACGTAAGAGGTGTAGGTCCGTGATTGTCCGTAGTTCAGGGGGTAGGTCATTCCAGAGGGCAGGAGCTGCCACAGAGAAGGCTCTCCCCCTAGGGGTCGCCAGCCGACATTGGCCGACGGCACCCTGAGGAGGCCCTCTGGGAGCGAACTGGTCGGTAGGAGGTATTTGGTAGCAGGAGGCGGTCTTGCAAGTAGCCAGGTCCCTGGCTACTTGATGGTGCGTGTGACTGGGTGGGCATGTCCAACTTGATGTCACTCACATCAAGGGATGCCTCGCCAGCCTCTTTTCACCCTTCCCCTGCCAGTTCCTCCTCGCCTCTCCAGGAAGCAGTTGTTGGAGCTAAGCACCACCACGAGAAAGAGTTAGCAAAATAACTCAGTTCAAGTTGGATCTGACAGAGAAGGAGGCTCAGGTGGAAGCACATCACTGAGGACTATGAACATAGGCTTTCCAAGCAGAGGGAAGACTTGTGGGAATACAAGCAGTGCCTGGAGGCTCAGTGGGCTGAGATGGTCAGCCAGTTCCAGGCCATGATGCAGCCCAACTGGAACAAGGCCCTCCAGCTCTTTGTCACCAGCAGTGCTTCCCTCCAGCCTGCGCCCAAAGCCCCATACAAGGAGGCTGAAGCAGACCCCAAGTTGGAATTTCTGCCCTCTGACCCGCACAAAAAGACCATGAAGGGAGAGACTGCAGCAATACAAATGTTCATTGCATGTATCCATCCCAGGGGCCATAGTTTGAGGACCCCTGATTTACTGCAATATAAAAAATGCAAATAATTTTTCTGTGGACCACCAACATTTTTTCGTGGACCAAAAGTTGATGACCGCTGCTCTATAGTATTGTCCTTGCCTTGGTGCAAATACATGCTCCGTTAGCTTTTCACATGACCTGCTCCTGCATATATTGTTATCAACTGTGGGTGCTCAGTTCTAAAGTAATGTGTTCCTTTGTATCCAAGGGAGAAATCACCAAGTATGTGAAGGGAGATTGAGCTAACATCGTCAGTGGTGATCTGCTTACCTCTAAATATGTTGTTGGACTGGCTCTTTGGTCTAGTTCTGGGTCTCAGTGCCTGTTTTCAAGCATTAGCTTGGTTTCTGCAGACCTTTTTATTTCTGAAATTGACTAGCCCAGGTCCAGCGTAAAAACTGTAACGAAAACTAATTGCTGGCTCTTGCAGTTTTGAACCCTGTGTGCAGGGGGTTGCTTTTCCCAATAGTCACAGCCCGCAGGGAGTCCTTGGCTGCTCACTTTGTCCCTTTGTGTAATTGTTTACAGCTCTCCTGCTGATTCCCCACAGCAAAATCTTTCTCCAACTCCAGATTTCGAACAACACTTACTCAGTGGATGCATATTAGCTGTGCATATCTATATATCTAGGTTCTAGCTAAGATACATACAAAAACCTCTTTGCTGTCATCCAATAGCAGAATAATGGACCAATAGACTTAGAGTTGTAAGGAATTTAGAAGAGTTAAACACTATTAGTGAGAAAGAAACTGCACATGGATGCAGTAACTAAAATGCTTTTCAAGCTACCTGGACTTTACAAGCAACTTTTTTATTGGTCATGTTTGGTGGTTCTCTTCTATCCCTTCCTGTTGTGCATTAAAGTTGTAAGAGTAGCAGCCATTGAGGATCTGCTCTGGATTATAGTAAGGACACATGGGGCAGTATTCCAAGTGTGGCCTTACCAAGGCATTATAAAGTGGTATTAACACTTCACGTGATCTTGATTCTATCCCTCTGTTTATGCAGTCTGTGTTAGCTTTTTTGGCAGCTGCTGCACACTGCTGGCTCATATTTAAATGGTTGAGTAACTGGTTGGTAAATGGTTGGTAACTTCCAATAGTAGCTAAGCAACTGTTCTTAAGTCCAAGACTACCTATAGAAAGGTTTGTAGGTGAAATATATGATTTTGTAAAAAAAATCACACAGTAGTCCTCGCACCTATGCCCTTGCAGATAATCTGTGGAGATTCTGTGGGTATTCTCAGTCATCTAGGTCATAGTTGTCATAGGTCACACAGCCTTTCAAAAGGCAACTGGACTTTGTTTTTCCTTGAAGTTCTGAAGAAGCTTGTTGGATAGGAAACAAAATGTCTTCAAGGAAAACAAAGTCCAATTGCCTTGTGAAAAAGCACCTTTGGGACCCCAAGAAAAGGCAGAACTTTTCAAATCTAATGTCAAGTTTTATAAGATTGACAAACTCATGCAAAAAGACTGACTTAGATTTCTGGAAATAACTTTATTACTAGTAGAGCAATGTACCAATCTTGAAAGCCTTCCAAATAATTCTGCTTATAGCTAGTAATTTAAGGGAGAACATCTGAGTTTCTTTTGGACACTTCCCCCCTCAGCTGATCTCTTCTAGAAATTTCTGTTTCCTCCCTTAGCTTTGTGTCCCCATCAGAGGTAGAAGCAGCAGCATTTTGACGAATTAATAAAATCCAAGAAAAACAAGAAAAATAATTCCAATTCCACAAACAAGTTGGTCCTTTTTTCTTACAAGGAATGCTTTGGTTGAAAATCAAAGGTATTAGTTCTAATTTGAGGAAACAACCTCAAATTAGGCCAAATCTTACTAGAGATCAAACATCTTACTTTTTTAATGAATAGTTCTTTCTACCTACTGGTACTTAAGGTAAGGTTTAAGATTTCCACCTTTTCAAGTGTTTAACTTTTCTTACTGATTTGCTTACTCTTTGCTTTGGAAGAGACCCAACATTTTAAAATATTTTTTCATAAAGTCTGGGCACTTGTTTCTCCACCAAATATTTAAAATATAAGGAAATGCATGTTCTGATAACAAGCTTGTTGAGAAGTTTCAGCGCCTTTTGGAGAAGAGCTTGTTTATCTTTTGGTTTTCATTGGCAAGAAAAGGAAAGTGATCCAGATTGCTGAAATGCTGAAGATTCTTGTCTCAGCCTAAGATGAGTAGGACATAATCCAAAGTGGAACAGGCAAGCTACATTTAGTATTTGCAAGCTATTATCAAAATTCTGCAATGCAAAATTTTGTTTAAATTGTCTTTTGATTCAGAAATACAATGTTGAGTTCTGTTTATGTTCTGTAGTAATTTTGTTTAAAGTCAAATTGGGGAAAGATTGAAATGCTTTTTTGATAATGATTTATCCCTCTCTACAAACTTTCTTAGAGAAGCAATTATCTCAGAAATCCAGATAATTTAGCATCTTATAGGGTCCTGTGAAATCAAAACTCCTTTTCATGCCACAGACACAATAAGATCATTTTTTCCTGGATGGAGCGATGCATACTTCCCTAGGACAAATAACACATTATCCAAATCCTTAAAGCACGTTATAAGTAAAGCGTTTAATAATAACCATTTGTTTAGTGACTGTTTGAAGTTACAATGATATTGGTAAAAGTGACTTGTGACGGTCCTCAAACTTAACAATTGTTGCAGCATTACCACAGTCACAATCAAAATTTGGGCACTTGGCAACCAGCATATATTTACAATGGTTGTAGTGTCCCAGGGTCATCTAATCACTATTTTTAACCTTCCCAGTTGGCTTTTGACAAGCAAAATCAACGGGAGAAGCTGGATTTGCTTAATGAGCACATGAATCACTTAACAACCGCAGTGATTTGTTTAACCCTGCCCCCCCCCCAAGTCACTTAATTAGATGCAACTCACTTAACAATTGTCTTGCTTAACAATAGAAATTCTGGTCCCAGCTATGGTTGTAAGTCAAGAAGTACTTGCGCTTCATCTACCGGTTATTCTAATTTCCAAACAGCATTTTCTTTTTTTCTGCACAATGTATTTTGATTTGAAATACCGTATTTTTCAGAGTATAAGACGCACCAAGATTTTGAAGAGGCAATTTTTTTAAAAAAGTAGTTAGGTAGATAGAGGGATAGAGAGGGAGAGGGAGAGAAATTCAGTAGGTAGGTAGGGAGAGAGAGAGTAGGTGGGTAGATAGAGGGATAGAGAGAGAGAAATACAGTAAGTAGGTAGGGAGAGAGAGTAGGTAGGTAGGTAGGGAGAGGGATAGAGAGAGAAAGAGAAAGAAATGCAGTACGCATGGAGAGAGAATAGGTAGGTAGGGAGAGGGAGAGCATTACAGTAGATTGGTAGGGAGAGAGAGTAGGTAGGTAGATAGATGGAGAGAGAGAGAAATACAGTAGGTAGGTAGAGGGATAGAGAGAGAGGGAGAAATATAGTAGGTAGGTAGAGGGATAGAGAGAGGGAGGGAGAAATAGAGTGGGTAGGTAGGTAAAGATATATATATAGAGAGAGAAATACAGGAGAGAGAGAGAGTAGGTAGATAGATGTTTCCAGGTGTACTTATCCATGTGTTGGAGAAGGAAATTGCTGACAACCTGCAGCACCTAACTTTGTTCCTGCTGGCACAGCACTTGATCCATGTAATTCTCATCAATCAGTTAAAGAGCTTCCCAAAAGGAAAAAAAAACCCACCCTTTTTGCACTCTGCAAACCTCCCCAAAACGGTCTGTTTTTCGTGAAAATGGCATGAATAAAAATGGCATGAATAAAAGGCATGAATAGCCTTGGGGGGGGTGGGCTTGCAGAGTGCTCCGGGTGTGTGTGAAGTGGCCAAAAAAGAGCAAAATACCTGACCCGTTTTTTGCAAAAATGGGCCGTTTTTTCATCAAAAGTTTTTTGGATGCCTCCTTATGGAGGCTTATAGAGTGCTGTTGGGGGGGGGGGGGGTAAAATATGGTCCATTTTTTGCTTGTTTCTGCCCTCTCCAGCCTCTCTTAAAGCCTCCATAAGGCTATGTACATCCATTTTGGTGAAGGGGCGGGGTTTCAGGAGGCCAAAAATGCTGTATTCGATGTATAAGACGCACCCAGATTTTCAGCCTCTTTTTAAAGGAAAAAAGGTGTGTCTTATACTCTGAAAAATATGGTATACTGTTATCAAGGTCTTTAAAGTTATAAACTTAACTACAAACACAGAAGTGTTAGCATTGCTTCTCCCATTTCCTATGTTTCGAAAATTAAATTTGATTGATTTGATCTTGTTTATGCATGCATCTGTGCCGTTTAATTGGCAATGCTTTTAAAGCATTGTGCATGCAATGGGGACAGGGTTGCACGAGGGGGCTGGCATGCATGCACGTGGGGGGGGGTCATGCGCACATTGCATAATGGGTGTGTGCGGGTTCACACGCACATTTTCGGCACTTGGCAACAAAAAGATTAGTCATCACTGGGCTAAAGTATTAGCTTAGAAACTAGGAGACTGTGACTTCTAGTGTCATCTGAAGCATGACAGACAACTGGGTGAGTTTGGGTTAGTCACTGGTGATTTGTGGTGATTTGGGATTAGTTACTGCCTCAGCCCAACCTACCTCAGATTGTTGTTGTGGGGAAAATAGAAGATGGAAAAATTAGGTGTATTTCCTGCCTTGAATTGAGTCCCTTACCTTCATATATATTTAAAACACAGGATAAAATTATTGTAATTAACCCAGGAGCCACGGAAACCCGAAGATGAACTGGTGATGGCGCGTGTGCCCACAGAGAGGGCTCTGCGTGCCACCTCTAGTATGTTTGAGATGGGTTCATCATCAGAGTTGTATGTCCTGCAATACATTTATTCGACAGATAATATTTGGCTCCAGGTCATCTATAAGGTTTACCAACTAAAACCACTCTGACATAAACTATACAAAAGTAAATTAATAAAAAACAATTCCCTATTCAATTGTTAACTTTTCTCCAGCAACAATACTATACTCCCTTGATCATGAATCATTTACTCTTTGTTCCATAGCAATAAGAATTAGGCATTTATCTAATCTTTTCTTATTGATGGCTTGTTTCGCATTGCTTGCTTTTATTTTTAGGTCTATTTGTAGAGAGAAAAGGGGCAATTAAAAAGATCTCTGCAAGTATATAGATTTTTATCATAATTTCTGTATAATTAGTTAATCAGCATCCCCCGCACAGCTGTGAATAAAAAAGCTGCCCGTTTTATTTATCAATATTCTGCAAGTTCTTACATGAGCAGTGATGAGATTAGTTCTAAACAAAACATTTAGCATCTCCTTTAATACCAATTTCAGTAAACATGGAATCAAAATAATACAACCTCCGCCACCTGATTGGTGCAATTTGTAGCTTCCAGATTTTTTTAGCACTCACATATTCTTCTAAGTCCATTCAAAGCATGACAAGTAAAGGACAAAAAGTTTTGTACAGATACCTACCACCATAGGATTCGGTAGACTCAGATATTGTACTAAGCAAGATGATTTTGGTTTGGTTTACTGAACAAAGCATGATTAGTTTCACATTCCTGATAGCAACAATCATGACTTAATGCATTCAGCCTAATATTCAGTCAAAATCCGGGCAAATTCTCTTTTTGTCTCATTTATTTGTACTGTTTCAACTGTTTGTACTGTGCTTGCCATTTTACACAATCTGGGACAACTGCGGTTGAGCTTTGCAAGGCACATACAGTACTGTGTCTTTTGGTTGATCAAGCTAGCACATTATCAGTCATCCTAGACACTAATAACCTTCTACGGTACATTTAATTCTGAACCTGTGTTTTCTATGAACTTGTTGATATATGTAAAACTTGAAGGCAGGACAAGAAGCAATGGATGGAAACTAATCAAAGAGAGAAGCAACCTAGAATTAAGGAGAAATTTGCTTACAGAACAATGAATCAGTGGAACCACTTGCCTCCAGAAGTTGTAAATGCTCCAACACTTTTTAAAAGAGATTGGATAACCATTTGTCTGAAGTGGTGTAGAGTTTCCCGCTTGAGCAGGGGGTTGGACTAGAAGACCTCCAAGGTCTCTTCCAATTCTGTTATTCTGACTATGTCATTTGCAGGCAAAATTCTCACCCACCCATTACTTTTTAAAATGTAATCATGTTCAAACTTGATTTCTTTATTATCTCAATTATAACAAGAATTTGTCAGCAAATTGTATTGCCAGTGTTGAAATGGAATCAGAAACGCTGACATAAACCAGTTTTATATAAATAAGTGTGTTTACAGTAAATAAGAGCATCATCAGGCAAATCAATGCAGGAACATCATGAGGTAAATCAGGGCACATAGAGGAAAAAAGTGGGAAACAATTAAACTCCCCTTTTATACTTGCAATAACTAATCACAGCTTAGGTTGCCTCATGTAAGGGTCAGCTGTTCAATTATTTAGCTATAACTGTTCTTACTCAGTCCAACCTTTCACTGCTCCAGCTATTACATTTTAAATTTCTGTCCTTGCTTCCAATCTATCCTTATTGACTTAATTTTTGTTCTTTTGTTTTTAAAGCTTTTTTGTTTGTTACAAGTGGTCCTCAACTTATAACTATTCTGAAAAAAGTGTTTTACACACTTTTTACACAGCCTAGTGCCTGGGGAGACACGGTGTATGTGTGGAATAGAAAGGGCAAATGTTGCAATGCCTCCAGTTGTTCGTAAGGGTGAACATCAACATGGTGCTGCAACATTCGTAATCTTGGGATGGTGTTGTAAGTAGTGGGAGGAGGCTATGTTGCAACTTCGAATAGTCATTATGTGAACTGTCATAAATCGAGGATTATCTGTAAATGGTCGAGAGATCTGATCCAACAAGGCATTGCTTATGTTCTTAAAACATTGTATAACATTTTGCAATGTGAGAATGCCCCAACTTTACCTCCCCTTGGCTACTTTCAGCAAATATGCTTAAGGATCCAAAGAAAGCTTAGAAAAGAGGCTGCATGTATAATTCATCCCTCTGTCAGTTTTGCTTCTTCTGTTTCTGGCACCCCCAGGACCCCAATCATCAACCAGCCAAGAAATTCCTCTGAACATCAAAAGTGCTTTTAATGTAACAAGGGACGCAACAGTTGTAAAAGCCACATGGAGAAACTACAGATGCAGCATGTGTGGATGTGAGCATCATCACGACGCGATTTCACAAGATGGTTTAAAAAACAAAAGCCAAAATCTTCCCAAGAAGCACAAAATAAATCATCAGTGCAAATGAGGTTTCAATTCTGTATTAACAGCTGCATCATCTGAAAGTGGGGGGGGGGGTGTTTGCCTGAGATTTTTGCATTCACTTTAAAAAAAAAAATCAGACTGTTTCTTGCTGCAAAGTGGAGTGATCAGGAGACTTTCATTGAAAGGTTATTTAGATGTGAGATTGTAACAGAAAAAATAGTGTTTCCATAGGCCATGTGAAAGAGAAGTCAGGCACGTGTGGCAGAGGTTAAATTACAAGGTAAGCAAATCATGTGTTGTCTTCCAGCCTCTGATTTTATTTAACACACATCTACATAGTCAGGATTGGAAACCCCATGTGGAAGCAGAAGAAAATCCTAGCCACCCACTATGGCCTTCCCTTAAAAAAAAATACCAATGCCATTCAAATTTTTCTGTAGAGTGGCAATGCCTCTAAAACAGGGGTCCCCAACCTTTGCAACTTTAAGTCTGAAGGACTTCAGCTCCCAGACTTCTCCAGCCAGTTTTGCTGGCTGGAGAATTCTGGGAGCTGAAGTCCTTCAGACTTAAAGTTGCAAAGGTTGGGGACCCCTGCTCTAAAACATCTCCACAATGTTAAAAGATAGTAATAACTTGCCAATACTTCATAGAAATTGTATTTAAATTAGGAGGCAAGAGAATTACGTATGTTTGCTGCATTGAGTTTTATTCAGATAAACATGCTTGAATTAAAATGTAATAATAATAATAATACCACCACCACCATATATCACTGGAATTTGCAACATGAGTCACACAACACAGTCAGCAATATTGCAGGAGTCTAATCTGTCCCAGCTTTGTGGCTTGAAAATTTGAGGTTCAGTGTGGGAGTCCACACTGGATTCACCATGTCTGAAAAGCAAATAATCTTTGTTTAGTCAAAGGAAGGGATTGTGATCCTCAGTGTTGTATGTAGGTCCAAATGCACAGAACATTGGGCAATAAATAGAAAATAAAACCAAAGCTCAGATTCTGTTGCTGGATGGAAACTAGATTTGGAAATTGGGATTCAAATATTTGGATGAAGTTGTACTTCCATTGAAAGCAGTTATACAGGCTTGGGTTATTCCTTGAAATTCGGGCGTCACGAGATTCACAGATGATGGGTGTAGCAAACAATCAATTTGTATAATGTGTAATACATTTTTCTAATTGCAACTAATGTACCAGATGACTAAGCTAGATTTGGCACTAATTATTATCCTCAGCTTGGATACAGTGCATCCTTTCTTAACTATTGCAACACGTGCTTTGTGAAACTTCCCTTGAAAAGCAGATTGAAGTTAAAATTAGTGAAAAAATGTAATTTAATTGTTTTGTTTCTGTTTTAATTGCCTCCTTTTATAATACAATATTTGTATGGTTTTTATGTTTTTAACTGTACAATGCCCAGAGTTGCTATATGAGTGAGATGGATGGTCTCTAAATTTGATAAATATAATATCGCAGAGACCTCCTGCTTGTCAATTGTTTGCCAGACATAATTCAAGGTGTTTATATTAATCAAGTTCAAACCTACATGGCACTTGGAGGAAAGATGCCCTGTGGTTGTCTAAAGGAGACCCAAATCTCACACATTAATCCACTTCTGGCCTTAATGTTTTGTAAACAGTTTAAAAGGTGGCCGTGCAAGCAGCGTGGTTACAATTTTTCACGAAGGCATGACAAAGGCAAACAATTCGTTTATGAAATAGAGGTTGGGGCGGGGGAGTGGAGGCAGGGAATCCCCAGGTTATTATTTACCATAGGACTCCTGCCTTTATCTTTAAAACCAATAATTGTTGCCATCTTGTTGTTTATTTTGCAGCAATAACTTTGCAGTTCGGGTGACTTTTGTTCAGATTTATGTTCCCAAAGATGATTAGGAAATTCTGAAATAAGTCACATTGGAAGAATGAATATGAAAACATTAAGAGATTTGATTCCTGTTGGTTAAAGGCTGCATGTAAGAACTGCCTGGGATAAAATCATCCTTTCCAAATCCTGATTTTTTTTGTTTTTGTTTTTTTATGACAATTCATCCATTCTGGTCGTGTAGAGAGTATCAGAATTTATGTAAATGTTTACTTTGCCAAAGTCAAGTTTAAAGAGAGTTATAGCAGAATTTATTACAGTGTATGGTTGTAATATGTGTATGGCCAATCCTATCAAGGTGGCACCTTGATCAATAAATTATTTGCTGCTTTCTGCATACTAATTATCCTCAGTTACTTTTTAGTCAGATTACACAGACCAAAACAGCTGATCCAGTGAAACCCTATTTAAAGGTAAAATTTATTTACCTACAATTGATATTTAGCACTGAATGCCTCTTTTAATCTACTCACAGGATATCATTTTTAAAAGTATTGTGAAAGCATTGCACAACTACAGCACTTCATTGGCTTCAAAGTGAACAATACAATTTTTCATATTTAATAAGAGAAACTCTGTAAGAGTTTTAACTTACATACCAATTTGAGTGAAACATAGTGTTAGGAATGTAACTCTTTCTTAACCAGGACTGGTTTGTTTGTTTGTTTATTTGCAGAAAATATATTATATTTTGCAAATTCAAGTAATACAGCTAAATACATTAAGATGGAATTGGAAAAATGTGCAGAAGCATCAGAGTTGGGTAGCTCACAAACAGTAACCAAAACAATAAAAGCAATTTTTTTAAAAATCCATAAAAGCCCAGCAAGAACCTCCTGGTTCTCCCAAATGCAACAAATCCCACACTTCTAAAAACAACTCCAGAGGTTCACTGGGATCCAGTCTCATATTGTCTCAAGCTTTTAGTGCAAAATCTACACTGAAATTAATTTTGAAATCTTGATCTTGCCACAGCCAAGGGTGAGCTATTTGAAGTGTAAGAGACCAACAGAAATAGGAATACCCAAAATCAGGTGATTAATGATGGCCCTTTTATTCCTCCTGACTCAGGAATTCTGGGAGTTCAGGTCCACAAGTCATAAAGAGGACATCGTTCCCCATCACTTCCTTAAATAAACCAAATGCGATTCAACATCATTAACCACACAGTATTTTCTTGAATACTAAAGGATTTTTAAAGTCTGGATTGCTGCAACAGATGCCTGAAATTTAAAAAGCAGAGAGAGAGTTTCTCTCCTTGCCACCACCTAATAACACTTTCAGATACAGGAGAAGTTTCTACATTTAAGGAGAAGTGGCAGAGGAAGTTGATCCTAGAAACAGGGATGTTGCGACCCCCCCAAAAAACAAAACAAAACACTAGAATAATAACACAAAGGGAATTGGATAGGAAGTTGACCAAGAGCTGCAACAATGAGTCTTGCTCCGTCCACCTGGCTTGACGGAGCTTCTGTATAAAAATGCAGTCTACATCCAAAGAGCTATGCCATCTGGGTAAAAAGATGAGAAGTAGGCAGTTATAGTGATGATAGTTTGGTAGTTGCCTACAGAGATTTGTCTGGTCTAGGTGAAGCAGGTGACCTTTGATGGGATCCCAGCTTGTCATCTCTGGTAATTCTAATAGCTTTGTGATATCATCTGTCTAAGCTAAACTGTCAGCTACTGTTACCAGTTGTCAAGATTGAAGATGTCTTCCAGGATGTAAGTTGCTCTTCAGAAGAGCAACTGGCATATATTTATGCTTGGCAACTGGTGTATATTTATGATAGTTGCAGTGTGCTAGGGTCACCTTTTGTGACCATCTGACAAGCAAAGTCAATGGGGAAGTCAGATTCACTTAACAACTCTATTACCTCACTTAACTTAACAAAGGCAGTGCTTCGCTTAACAATTGAGACAAGAAAGATTGTAAAATGGGGCAAAACTCACAACAACCGTCTTGCTTAGTGGCAGAAATTGTGGTTGTACGTTGAGGCCTACTTGTGTTTACTAATAATAATAATAATAATAATAATAATAATAATAATAATAATAATCTTTATTGTCATTGTAAAAATTACAATGAAATTACTGTCCTCACTGAGTTAAAAAAAAACCATTTCAAGATGTAAGATGGATTTCTAAGGGCTGCTGGATTCTGGGAAACCCTCCCTATTTTGTAGCCAACTTCTGCGAGGATTGGGATATTCTATTCTGTTGGTATTAAAAGACAGAATTGATTATTTTTTCTATTGATCAGGATCACGGAGCAGCTTTAACTTTTGAATTAGGAAAAGGTTTTTAAATTTGGTAAACTACCATGGCTATAGAATGCATCAAAGCATGCAAAACCAACCTGAGGTTAACACTACAGGTAGTGCTCGAATTATGACCACCCCCCAAACTGAGCTCAAAATTTCTGTTAAGTGAGTTTTGCCTCATTTTATGATCTTTCTGGTACGGTTGTTTAGTGAATCATTGCAATTATTAAGGGAAACATGGAGTCATCTGGTTTCTCCTATTGATTTTGCTCGCTAGAAGCCGGCTGGGAAGGTTACAAATGGTGATTACATGACCCCAGGACAGTGCAGCAGCTGTCATAAAGTACACGGCTGTTGCCAAGCATCTGAAGTTTGATCATGTGACCATATTGCGTTGCTGCAACAATCATAAGCGTGAAAATCAGTCATTAGTCACCTTTTTTAGTGCCCTTGTAACTTTGAATGGTTGCAAGTTGAGGACTGCCTATAATCAGTTCAACCCAGAATGTTTCCACTTTGGGTGATCTCTACCACATGGATATTATTACAAGATCTAAATCTACTGAATTGGAGCAAAGGGATTCTGAACAATAGACATAGTCCATTCTTTCTTCTCTTTTTTTTTTTTTAAACACACATTTTCACTGTTTTGTGAGGGAGAAAAAAGCCTGCAGCAATCCAGGAGCTGGTGTTCCAAATTCTATGGCAGGAACAATATGCTTCAAACTGAGGCACACTTCCAAGACCCCTAGGAGAACAAAAATAAAACTTGTGTTTGATATGGAAATCCAAAAAGTGGAATAATGTGGTGAGAAGACAACTTCTGGTGTGAGATGGGAGATTGAGAGGGACAAGGGAGGAGTTCCTTCAGGAGTAGACTCCATGTAGGACGTAGAGGAGTCATTCCTGTCTCTTCCTATGTTCAAGGTTGCAGAAAGGGACTAGGCCGAGGCCAAAGTGTTCCTGACCCATCAACCTCCCCCTCCTGCCAAAGTTCCTGAGTCCACACTGACTTCACATAAGTATTTTTGCTTTCATGGGACTGTGCTTGGAACCTTCAACACTGTCCAGTGCCACTTGTCTAAATATTGACAACTGGGGAGGGAGATTATGGAGAGTAGGATTTGCCTTAGCCCCCTGTGAGGCTTCTCTTATGGCAGCTCCATGAATCACCAAAGCTTTTTAATAGATGGAATTGAGTCTCAAAGGGAAGGGTGTTGCAAAGAGAGGCCTGATTTTGATGCACTTTCTTCATCTGGAGAAGACCGGAAAAAATAGCTGTGGGCCACGGCTCCTTTTTGTTCCTAAATTTCTCCACAGCCCAGGGAAAAAGAAGCTCTTCATTAAAACAGCCCCCCATCAACCACATAAGGCCCAACATGAGACTGCCTGTGCCACAAGAGACTTGTGGTAAGCCAAAATTTTGACAGAGGTCCATGAGAGGAATAGCAAAGCAGCCAAAAAAGTAGCTGGTTTGCTGTGACTGGATTTGGATCTTGTGTTTCGATCCCGATCTCTTTCGCCCAATCTTAGTGTGGTGCAAAATCTCCTCAGGATAGAGGGAGTTTCAGAAAGCTTGTAAATTACCTCTGAAGGGATCTCTATAAGAGACAAGATCATTTGGGGCAAGACACCCCATAGATCTCTGACTTATTGCAGCAAAAGCACATCATTCAGGGTCTCAATTGTGGGGTCCTTGATGTTCTCTGAGCTTGGTGGTTTTCTTGCAGATGTTTCATTACCCAACTAGGTAATATCATCAGTGCTGGAAGGGAGTGGGGTTTTCTCTTTGTTTATATACAGGCGGCTTGGTCTTTCAGTGATGATGACGTGCTCTTAGTGGTTCCTTGATTAGGCTGTGATTTATTGTTAGCTTGTGTGTGGCTGCATTGGTGGACACAGGGCAAGACACTTGTATAAAAAAGCCTAGTACTGATGATGTTTTGGGTAATGAAACATCTGCAAGAAAACCACCAAGCTCAGAGAGCATCAAGGACCCCACAAATGAGCCCCTGAAGGATGTGCACTTGCTGCAACAGGAAACAAGTCACACACAGTTCAAATTCAAACTCAAGCCTGAGCTACCAATATTCTCTTCTATCAAGAGCCCAGTTATATTGCTGCTCTGTTTCAGCTGAAGCCAAATGGAGAATTGGAAGCCCTGGTGCCCTGGAACAAGAACTTGTATACTCTTGCTGTCCTGGTAAATAAGTGTGAGGAAGGTGGTAGTTGGAGGCAAGCAAAGGAGGATGGAGAGAAATAGCCATAAAGAGAGAAGAGAAAAATTATCCCTGGATTTTCATAAGGGTTAGCAGAAGGTCAACTAATCTGTCAGGAAAACATAATGCATCTTTGAAAAACTGGCCGATTTGAAGGGCCCTTAATTTGTGAATAATTTTCCTTTGGACAGAGAGATAAGCTGTAGAAGAAGATTAAGTCAAAAGAGGCTGGGACAAAGAGGAAGGAGGGGGCTAGAGCAGCATGGTTGACTTTGGATTATTTTCTTCTCTCTACTTGCTTCCTACTAGGTTCTGTTGGAGGACAACCAGTTAAACAGCATCACTGAAGAACTAGCTGCATTGCTTTATCGATCTCATTTCTTTGGCAGTGAGTATAGAAAATCTGTTTGCAATATAAAGAATAAGAAGAGGGAGAATAAAAATCAAAAGAAGTAAAACATTACTTCATCTATTAGAACAGTTATATCTCCTGGGTCAGAAGGTGTTTCAGACAGTCACTCACGCCCTGGTTAACTTGCAGTTTGACTACTACAGCAATCCTCCACATAGGGCTGCTCTTGGATATCACCTAGAAGCTTCAGTTGGACCATGGCCAATTTAAGCGTTGATTTTGGATTCTCTGCTTCTCTTCTGTTTGTTTTTGTTTATTATATTTGTATACCGCCCTATCTCCCTGATGGGACTCAAGGCAGTGCACAGGAAATCAATCAAAACACAACAATAAATACAATAGAAAAAATAAATTAAAAGATATATTAAATTTAGAACCCGTGCTAAAATTACCATTAAGAACCCTATTAAAATCATATTTAAAAACTATACCAGGCCGGCCGCGTGAAATAGGTGTGTTTTTAGTGCCCGACGGAAGAGGCGCAGATCCGTGATGGTCCGAAGGTCGGGGGCTCCTAGGGCGCAGCGGGATGGCCCCCCCGACCGCCGTCGAAGTGGGGGTCTCACCGCAACCACCCTTACGGAGGGGGGGCTCTTCACGCCCCCCCTGTCCCCAAATGTGCCCATCAAGAAAACCCAGCGGCAGACGTGTAGAAAACACGACCATCGCCTCCAAAACCGGAAACGCATCCAAAGAGGCGCAGATCCGTGATGGTCCGAAGGTCGGGGGCAAGTCATTCCAGAAGGCGGGGGCTGCCACAGAGAAGGCTCTCTCCCTGGGAGTCGCCAGCCGGCATTGTCCGGCAGACGGTATCCTGAGGAGGCCCTCCCTGTGGGAGTGGACAGGTCGAAGGGAGGTATGTGGTAGGAGGGGGTCCTGCAAGTAACCAGGTCCCATGCCATGGAGCGCTTTATTTATTTATTTATTTTTAAGTAATTTTTATTAGTTTTACAATTTTATAAAAGGAAAGGGGTAAATAGGGTATTTTAACAATGTTTTAGAGCTTCCATATCGGGGTTGGTGACCGCCTCCGAGTCTTCTTTCGAGGTTAAATTCATTGGAAAATAGAAAAAATAGGAAGGGGTACATTTCAAGTCATACGTTTCATAATCAAAAATCTCATACATCCTTACAGGAATTACCGTACATTAAAAAAAAACACACACAAAAATCATTTTTGTGATCTGAGTCTCTTTGCTATTGTTTCTTCTTCTTCCACCCTACCAGCAGGCAGAGCCGCGGCCCCTCCCGTTCCCGTGTCTTCGTCATCTAGGATTGAGGAATATTTTTTAAGAAAGGCCTCTGCCTCTTCTACTGTTTTCATTCTAACTCTTCCTCCCTCCCAGAACACCAACATTCCTTCGGGCATCAGCCATTTGAACCAAACCCCTTGTTATGTAATTTTTTCGATAAGAAAGAATATTTCCTTCTTATATCTCGGATTTTTTTCGGGATTTGCTTCAATATGACTATCTCATTTTGCTGCTATATCAGATGGAATGTTGATGGAACGGAGCTGGATTGCTGATGGAATGGAGCTGGATTGCTGATGGAATGGAGCTGGATTGCTGATTGCTGATTGCTGATTGCTGATGGAGTGGAGCTGGATTGCTGATGGAATGGAGCTGGATTGCTGATGGAATGGAGTTGGTGTTGGAGGAGTGGAGAAGGTGAGAGGAGAGGAAGATTGGATGAGAGGATGGAGTGAAGAGAGGAGGAACGAGGAGAAGGAAGGAAGGAAAGTGATGGAAGAAGGAGTAGGAGATGGGAGAGATGGATGAAGAAGCCAAGCAGCCGGGTCGTTGGTGGATCATGGCCGAAGATGACCCAGGAACACCTCAAAGTGTGTGCTTTGGACTTGGGAGTAAACCGTGGCAGCACATGGCAGCACTTTACATCAGGCCGCACAAGGGACCATCTAGTCGTGCGGCACTAAGTGCGGACTGAGGCCGGTGTTGCCGAAGAAGACAGATGGATGGGGTGGTGTTAAGACTGAATTGTGATCCCCCCCACCCGAAAGAGCTAAGTCTGACTGTCTGAACTGTTTTATCCCTCTGCTCTTTTAGAACTGCGTCCATTTGCACAATTTTATCACTTGTCACTTTACTTGCCCTGGACTCTATTTGTGGACTCTATTTGTGAACTTGCTCTGTGTCCCCTGGGTTGGATGACCTCTATGTTTTTAGCAGTGTATTCCAGGTGTGATCTCCTTTGCCTGCGGGAGGCCCCCCTCTCGCAGGCCTGGCCCCCCTATCTAACACGGGCCCACCTCGAGGATGGACTGATAGCTCCTGAGAGGTGGGCGAAGCGCAAATTAAGGGGGTTTTTATTTAAATTTTTAATTCGGATTTTAGGGGGTTCCAGGGTGGGGGGGGGAAATAGTCCTGGGAGGAAATGGCAAATGAGTGGGCCGGCCGGCGGAAGAGGAGTAACGGAGGGAGGGGAAGGGGGGGTCGCTTCCACTGAAGCATTTTCCATCGATCTGGTCTTAGGGAGGGGCAGGGGCGGTGGGAGGCGGAATAGGCGTCATCGGTTGGAAGACCGTGGCCGCTGGACACAGGCGGTCACGCGCTCCAACTCCCCGTCCTCCCATCGCAGACTAGGTGGGCAGGACTCACAGACTCGGGGCCCGAAGCTGATGTTATGCAACGCCAGGTCCGTGGTTCAGAAAGCCCCCCTCATCTGTGACCTTGTGTCAGAGGGGGACCCGGACCTGGTGGGTATAACGGAAACCTGGTTGGGCCATGAAGGGGGTATACCCCTCGTGGACATCTGCCCACCAGGTTACCGCGCCTTCCATCAGCCTAGGG
This sequence comes from Rhabdophis nuchalis, assembly GCA_039707465.1. NCBI lineage: Eukaryota > Metazoa > Chordata > Lepidosauria > Squamata > Natricidae > Rhabdophis > Rhabdophis nuchalis. The sequence goes on along the minus strand of CM077647.1, from coordinate 13,718,328 downwards.
CCCTAGGGAGGGGTGGGGGGGTGGCGATTATCGTAAAGGAAGGTCTTGAGCCGAAGGAGACCACGGTCCCCCAGACAACCGGGTGTGAATCTCTCTGCGTGAGATGGGGCCTAGGGAGGCAGTTGGGCGTGTTAGTTGTATACCTGGCTCCTCGCTATGCAACAACAGCCCTGCCCGAGCTCCTAGAGGTGATAGCCGAGGCGGCGGTTGAGACCCCCAGACTGGTAGTCATGGGGGACTTTAACTTGCCGTCGGCGGGCGAAGCCTCTGGAGCAGCTCGGGAGTTCATGGCCTCCATGACGGCCATGGACCTGACCCAGGTAGTTTTAGGTCCCACTCACGAGGGGGGGAACACACTGGATCTCATCTTTGTCTCGGGACAGTGGAGTCGCGATCTGGGAATAGGGGACTTAGTCATCACTCCCTTGTCATGGACAGATCACGCTCTCCTCCGGCTGGACTTTCCAATCGCTCCACCTCACCGCGGGGAGGCGGAACCGGACACTCCTAGATGGTTCCGCCCCAGGCTTCTAATGGACCCGGAAAGGTTCCAGAGGGAGCTTGGGCCAATTCCTGTGATCCTGCCCCGCGACTCGACTGAGGACCTAGTGGCCGCATGGTTAAGTGCGGCCACGGGGGCCTTGGACCGAGTCGCGCCCTTGCGGCCTCTCTTGCGGCGACGAATCACCCAGGCTCCCTGGTTTACTGAGGAGCTTCGGGGGATGAAACGCCACAAGAGACGCCTAGAGAGCAGATGGAGATCCTCTCGCTCCGAAGCCGACCGAACACTAGTGAGAACCCATATTAGGGCTTACTTAGTGGCGATAAGGGTGGCCAAACGTGAGTATTGTGCCACCCTAATTGCATCCGCAGATAACCGCCCTGCCGCCCTGTTTGGGGTGACCCGCTCCCTCCTTCACCAGAGGCCGCGGGAAGCCCCTCTACAAGGGCGAGCAGAGGAATTTGGGATTTATCTGCAGGAGAAAATCACTCGGATTCGGAATGAGCTACCCTCCATCGACAGTGGTCCTGTGGGACTGTCCGAGACTAGTCTTGAGGTTCCTGCTTGGGAGGAGTTTGACTTTGTTACCACCGAGGATATGGACAGGCTGTCAAGGAAACTTAGAGCGACCACATGTTTATTGGACCCGTGTCCCTCCTGGCTTGTACTGGCATCCTGGGAGACGACACGAGGCTGGCTCCAGGGCATTGTCAACGCATCTTTGAGTGAGGGGTCCTTGCCTGCCGTCTTGAAAGAGGCGGTAGTGAGGCCCCTCCTCAAGAAGCCGTCCCTGGACCCAGCTTTACTAGAGAACTATCGTCCAGTCTCCAACCTTCACTTTCTGGTGAAGGTTGTTGAGAGTGTGGTAGCCCAACAGTTTCCTCAACACCTGGAGGAAGTTGATTATCTAGACCCGCGCCAGTCCGGCTTCCGACCCGGTCACAGTACCGAGACGGCATTGGTCGCGTTGGTTGATGATCTCTGGAGGGCGCGGGATAGAGGGTATTCCTCTATCCTAGTCCTATTAGACCTCTCGGCGGCTTTTGATACCATCGACCATGGTATCCTATTGCACCGACTGGGGGGGTTGGGGCTGGGAGGCACCGTTTTGCGGTGGTTCTCATCCTACCTCTCTGGTCGGTCGCAATATGTGTTGACGGGAGGGCAGAGGTCGACCTCGAGACCCCTCTTATGTGGGGTTCCTCAGGGGTCGGTCCTCTCGCCCCTCCTGTTTAACACATATATGAAGCCGCTGGGTGAGATCATCCGTGGTTTTGGGGTGGAGTACCATCTGTACGCTGACGACACCCAGCTGTACATATCCACCCCAGACCACCCCAACGATGCCGCCGAAGTGCTGTCCCGGTGTTTGGAAGCCGTACGGATCTGGATGGGTGGTAACAAACTCAAGCTCAACCCTGCCAAGACTGAGTGGCTGTGGTTTCCGGCACCCCGGTTCAGCCAGATTACTCCAACTCTGGCCATTGGGGGCGAAACACTGGCCCCCGTGGAGAGGGCGCGCAATTTGGGTGTCCTCCTGGATTCCCGGCTGTCCTTGGAGGACCATGTGACGGCCGTGGCCAGGGGGGCGTTTCATCAGGTACGCCTGATGCGCCAATTGCGCCCCTTACTGGACCGGGCTGCCCTTTGCACAGTCACTCAAGCTCTCGTGACGTCCCGTCTCGACTACTGTAATGCTCTCTACATGGGGCTTCCCTTGAGGTGCACTCGAAAGCTACAGCTAGTCCAAAACGCAGCCGCGCGGGTAATTACGGGAGCCACCAGAAGCTCCCATATAACACCAATCCTGCGCGAGCTGCATTGGCTTCCTGTGGTCTTTCGGGTGCGCTTCAAGGTTCTGACGACCATCTTTAAAGCGCTCCATGGCTCGGGGCCTAGTTATATGCGAGACCGTCTCCTGCCCCATACATCCCTTAGACCGATCCGCTCCCACAGAGAGGGCCTTCTCAGGGTGCCGTCGGCCGGACAATGCCGACTGGCGACACCCAGGGGAAGAGCCTTCTCTGTGGCGGGCCCTGCCCTTTGGAACGACCTACCCCCTGAACTCCGGACCATCACCGACCTCCGCCTCTTCCGCAAATGTTTAAAGACATATTTTTTCCATCAAGCCGGCCTAGCCTAACCTCCCATGGGGACTTTTAGAAAAGTTTTAAATTGGGTTTTTAATAATTGGTTTTTAGCACAGGATTGGGGATTATTTAATATATATTTTAAATTATTTGTCTATCTTCTATTGTGTATGTTTTTTAAATTTCCTGTGCGCCGCCCTGGGTCCTCTGTGGAGAAGGGCGGGATATAAATGTAATAAAATGAAAATGAAATGAAAGGCCCCCCTCTTTGTGCTCTCAGGATCTCATCCCTTGTTGACCTTCTTATAAATTTAATGTGTATCTCTCTGGGTACATTATTTATCCTGGCATATGCTGAATTGATTCTGTATATCTGATCAATGTCCCCCCAGATGTGTTCTTTATTTTTTTGGGTATAATCCGCTAAGATCTTAGCCATTAATTCTTTTAAATTCTCTGTATCTGACTCTGGGACATTTTGAAATCTTAAAAAAAAAGACATATGTTCAAAATCAATTCTAGACATATGATCAGTAACATCTGTAAGTTCTTTTTTAAAGTCTTTTATCTCTTCCTTCATCCCAACTGCCCCTTCCTCCAACCCCTCAATCTTTTGCTTATTATTTGTTATTTCTCTTTGTGCCGCCAACAATTCCAGTCTTGTGCTTAAGTTGTCTTTCCGAATTTGTTGTATTTCATTCATTATTTTCTGAAACATCTCGTCTACCGATGTTGATTTAGGTTCCTCTGCTTCTGTTTCCTTCTGCAACATTGTAGTGATTTTTGTCTGTAATGTAGGGCTTGGTTTTGTAGACGATGGTGCTGAAAATGATTTGCCAGGTGGAGGCTTTCTTACAATACAATACAATAGCAGAGTTGGAAGGGACCTTGTAGGTCTTCTAGTCCAACCCCCTGCATGGGCAGGAATCTTATACCATTTCAGACAAATGGCTGTCTAACATCTTTTTAAAGACTTCCAGGGTTGGGGCATTCACAACTGCTGGAGGCAAGCTGTTCCAGAGGTTAATTGTTCTTACTGTTAGGAAATTTCTCCTTAGTTCTAAGTTGCTTCTCTCCTTGGTTAGTTTCCACCCATTGCTCCTTGTCCTGCCCCCAGGTGTCTTGGAGAAAAGTTTGACTCCCTCTTCTTTGTGGCACCCTCTGAGATATCGGAACACTGCTATCATGTCTCCCCTGGTCCTTCTCTTCATCAAACTAGACATACCCAGTTCCTGCAGCCGTTCTTCGTATGTCTTAGTCTCCAGTCCTCTAATCATCTTGGTTGCTCTTCTTTGCACTCTTTCCAGAGTCTCCACGTCTTTTCTACATCGTGGCGACCAAAACTGTATGCAGTATTCCAAGTGTGGCCTTACCAAGGCACTATACAGTGGCATTAACACTTCACGCGATCTAGATTCTATCCCTCTGTTGATGCAGCCTAGAACTGTGTTGGCTTTTTTGGCAGCTGCTGCACACTGCTGGCTCATATTTAAATGGTTGTCCACTAGGATTCCGAGATCCCTCTCACAGTTGCTACTATTGAGCAAGGTACCACCTATACTGTACTTGTGCATTTGGTTTTTCTTGCCTATATGTAGGACCTTACTTTTTTCACAATTGAATTTCATTTTATTAGACAGTGCCCAATGTTCAAGTTTGTCTAGATCCTTCTGTATCTTAAGCCTATCTTCTGGAGTGTTGGCTATTCCTGCCAGCTTGGTGTCGTCTGCGAATTTGATGAGTTCCCCATTTATCCCCTCATCCAAATCGTTGATGAAGATGTTAAAGAGTACTGGGCCTAAAACAGAGCCTTGGGGGACTCCACTGCATACTTCCTTCCATGTAGATGCAGTTCCATTGAGGACTACACGTTGAGTGCGGTTGGTCAGCCAGTTACGAATCCATTTGGTGGTGGTGCTGTCTAACCCACAATTTTCTACTTTATCTAATAGTAGGTTATGGTCTACTTTATCAAATGCCTTACTGAAGTCCAGGTAAATTATATCAACAGCATTCCTCTGGTCCACTGATTTTGTTACTTTGTCAAAGAATGCAATTAGATTCGTCTGGCATGATCTGTTTTTGACAAACCCATGTTGGCTTTTGGCTATTACTTTGTTTGCTTCTAGGTGTTCACTTATTTGTTGTTTAATTATCTTTTCCAGAATCTTTCCTGGTATTGAGGTCAGGCTGATGGGTTGCCATAATCTTGTTGCCATAATTAAGGTTTTAAGTCTTTATGAAAAGAATTTTGAAAAAAATGGTGTCGGTGGGCAGGCAGTCCGTGAAGTCCGAGACAAAGACAAAGCCTTGTTAAAGTTCAAATTGTTTTTAGAAAGTCCAGAGAAGAAATCAAATTGTATTGTCCAAAAGAAAAAAAACCAGAAGGTTTCACAATAGGAGAGAACGCTGAAAGTCACTAGAGTACGCTTTTTTATATATTTTACGTTATTCTTGCTTATCTTGTTAAACTGGAGGAATGTTTATAATAAAAAAAACCCTTTCTCTTCTGGGAACAAAGAAGCGCCATCTTCCCGCCTTACTGGCAGCGGTGAAAGGAGTGAAAGTTTGTAACAAGTTAATTGTAACTGTAACAAGACTCAGATGGAATGTTTTTACAGCAATTCCTTGCTTAATGATACATTTCTTTTTACTAACAGTCAATCGGATGTCACTTTCACTCTCTCCCGATTGCGGGGGCGATTTCCAAATGCCGCTTTTATTTCCAAGGGGGAGGGTTCTCTAACTCCCCCCTCTATTTCTTCTTTTCAAAAATTGAATGTAGAAAATCAAGATAAGTAACTCACATTCCATATGTAACTAATCCGGAGTCTCGGCGCAGCCATTCAACCCTGGTATTTCTGCTCCTGTATGAAATCCTCCATCTCTTCCGGCTCCTTCAGCGAAGAGGAAAACATTCCCCCCGCACTCTGTTTCTTGGCTCCTAGGGCGCAGTGGGATGGCCCCCCCGACCGCTGTCGAAGTGGGGGTCTCACCGCAACCACCCTTACGGAGGGGGGGCTCTTCACGCCCCCCCTGTCCCCAAATGTGCCCGTCAAGAAAACCCAGCGGCAGACGTGTAGAAAACACGACCATCGCCTCCAAAACCGGAAACGCATCCAAAGAGGCGCAGATCCGTGATGGTCCGAAGGTCGGGAGCAAGTCATTCCAGAAGGCGGGGGCTGCCACAGAGAAGGCTCTCTCCCTGGGAGTCGCTAGCCGGCTTTGTCCGGCAGACGGTATCCTGAGGAGGCCCTCCCTGTGGGAGTGGACAGGTCGAAGGGAGGTATGTGGTAGGAGGCGGTCCTGCAAGTAACCAGGTCCCATGCCATGGAGTGCTTTAAAGGTGGTTACTAACACATTGAAGCGCACCCTGAAGGCCACAGGTAGCCAGTGCAGCTCACGCAGGAGAGGTGTTACATGGGAGTATCTCGAGACTCCCAAAATCCCCCGCGCGTCCGCATTCTGAACTAGCTGGAGCCTCCGAGTGCACCTCAAGGTAAGTCCCATGTAGAGACGTTACAGTAGTCCAGGCGAGAAATGACGAGGGCTTGAGTGACTGTGGATAGGGCACCACGATCTAGAAAGGGGCGCAACTGGGGTATCAGGTGAACCTGATAAAAAGCCCCCCTGGTCACGGCTGTCAAATGGTCATCCAAAGACAGCCGAGAGACCAGGAGGACACCCAAGTTGCGAGCCCTTTCTGCGGGAGCTAATGATTCGCCCCCGATAGCCAGAGATGGAACCAACTGGCTATATCGTGCCGCTGGGAACCACAGCCACTCGGTCTTGGATGGGTTGAGTCGAAGCCTGTTTCTCCCCATCCAGACCCGCACGGGGACATCACTTCCCCATCCAGACTCCAAGCACCGGGACATCACTTCGATGGCATCGTTGGGGTGGTCAGGGGTAGAGATGTACAGCTGGGTGTCATCAGCATACTGATGGAACTCTACCCCAAAACCACGGATGATCTCGCCCAGCGGCTTCATATAAATGTTGAACAGGAGGGGTGAGAGGACCGACCCCTGTGGCACCCCATACATGAGGGACCTTGACGTCGACCTCTGCCCTCCTGCCAACACAAATTGCGACCGGCCAGAGAGGTAGGAGAAGAACCACTGCAAAACGGTGTCTCCCAACCCCAACTCCTCCAGCCGGTGCAATAAGATACCATGGTCGATGGTATCGAAAGCCGCTGAGAGATCTAATAGGACCAGGATAGAGGAACAACCTCTATCCCGAGCCCTCCAGAGATCATCTACCAATGCAACCAATGCCGTCTCCATGCTGTACCCAGGCCGGAAGCCGGACTGGCACAGGTCTAGATAGACAGTTTCCTCCAGGTGCTGGGGGAACTGTCGTCCACCACACTCTCAACAACCTTCGCGAGGAAGCGAAGGTTGGAGACCAGACGATAGTTAGCTAACACAGCTGGGTCCAGGGAGGGCTTCTTGAGAAGGGGTCTCACCACCGCCTCTTTCAAGACGGTCGGTAAGAACCCCTCACTCACCTAGCGTTAACAATTCCCTGGAGCCAGCCTTGTGTAACCTCCCGGGAGGCCAGTACTAGCCAGGAGGGACACGGGTCCAATAAACATGTGGCATTCAGCTGCCCCAGCATCCTGTCCATGTCATCAGGAGAAACAGGATCGAACTCTTCCCAAACAACGGTCTCAAGACCTGCCTCTGTCAGCTAGCCCGGACCAACCCAGTCGGAGGCCAGCTCGTCCCGGATCTGATCGATTTTATCCTGCAGATAACATCCGAATTCCTCTGCATGACCCTGCAAAGGAACTTCCCGCGGCTCCTGGTGAAGGAGGGAGTGGGTCACTCTAAACAGGGCGGCAGGGCAGTTATCTGCGGATGCGATAAGAGCGGAGAGATAATTTCGTTTCGCCGCTCTTATCGCCACAAGGTAGGTCCGCAAATGTGACCTTACCCGTGTCCGGTCAGATTCGGAGTGAGTGGACCTCCAAATGCTCTCTAGGCATCTCTTTCGGCGCTTCCTTGCCCTCAGCTCCTCCGAAAACCAAGGAGGCAAGGCGGATCGATGCCGAGTGAGAGGCCGCAAAGGCACGACCTGGTCCAAGGCCCCCATGGCCGCACTATTCCAAGCAGCCACTAGGTCCTCGGTCGAATCGTGGGTCAGGGTCTCAGGACCTCTCTGGGTCCATCAGGCGCCTGGGGCGGAACCATCTCGATATTTCTGGTTCCGCCTCCCCGCAGTGGGGTGTAGCAGTTGGAAAGTCAAGCCGGAGGAGAGAGTGATCTGACCATGACAGGGGAGTGATGGCTAATTATCCTTATCCAAGATCACTCGTCCACTGGCCGGAGACGAAAACTAAGTCCAGCATGTGACCCCCGGCGTGAGTGGGGTCATGAATTAATTGGGTCAGGTCCATGGCCGTCATGGAGGCCATGAACTCCCGGGCCATCTCAGATGTTTCACCTACCGATGGCAGGTTGAAATTTCCCATGACTAACATCCTGGGGGTATCAACCGCCACCTCAGCTATCACATCGAGAAGCTCGGATAGGGCTGCTGATACGTAGCGGGGAGCCAGGTACACAATCAGCAGGCCCAGCTGCCTCCCATGGCCCCACTTCACGCATAGGGACTCACAGCCGGCTGTCTGCGGCACAGCGGTCTCCCTCGGATCTAGACCCTCCTTTATGATAACCGTCACCCCTCCACCCCGACCCTGGGCCCGTGGCTGATGGAATGCCCAATAACCTGGTGGGCACATTTCAATGAGGGGCACTCCCCCCTCATGACCCAACCAGGTCTCCGTGATACCCACCAGGTCCGGCTTCCCCTCCAACACCAAATCATGGATGAGGGGGGCTTTGTTGACCACGGACCTGTGGTCAACAGTGGTCTTGTTTCCTTTCAGGATCTATTGGAAAAGACAATACTTTAAGCACTTTCACTGCAGAACTAGCTGCATTGCTCACAATATATGACATCAGTTCAGTCTTTTGTTTCTGTTGTAGTCAGTATGGAAAATTTGTCTATGAGCGAGTAAGAAGGGGGAGGCCTCTCAGAAAGTCACTCACACCTTGTTCACTTTGTAGCTAGACTACCACAACCACGTCACATAGGGCTGGCTCTGAATACTACCAAGGAAGATTCATGGCTATTTTGGATTCTTTTAGCTAGGGTCACCACATCAAAGAAGATGTTTTCCTTGTGAAGTGGAAAGAAGAGGAAATAGCTTGACCTCCCCGTGTCTCCTAGTGGTTGACCCAGGCTGTCTTGGGAAAAATGAAACCAAGGTTGTTGACTAAGAAATTCACTGATGTCTCTTCTTTATCCTTAAAGTTTGCCTCAGCAAGGTTCCAGCATGGATTTACCCATGGAACGCATGCTCCTTGTCATGTTTTCTGTGAATAGCCTCCATGGAGATAAAAGATGAGGATGTTCCAAAGATATTACATTCACCAACATTTCTGGCACTTCCTTTGATGGTGTTGGCATGGCCGGGCCAATATTTAAGAAAAGTGCATGTCATCATCTCAGGGTTTCCTTTCAGGTGGAGAAGTTACCTTATGCACAGAGGCCTTTTGCTGGCTCTTACCTCAGAGCATTTTTATTCTGAATACTAGCTATACCCGGCCACGCATTGCTGTGGCCCAGTCTGGTTAAATGGCCAACCAATCTGTGTGTAGATCTATACCTGCATACATACACACAACCACTATATAACCCCCAACCTACCTACCTACTATATTTCTCCCTCTCTATCTATCCCTCTATCTACCTACCTACCGTATTTCTTCCTTTCTCCCTCTATCTACCTACCTACTGTATTTCCCCCTCTCTATCCCTCTACCTACCTACCTACCGTATTTCTCCCTCTCTCTATTCCTCTACCTACCTACCTATCTACTGTATTTCTCACTATCTTTCTATACACCTACCTACCTACCTACGGTATTTCTCCCTCTCTGTCTATCCCTCTACTTACCTACCTACTGTATTTCTTGCTTTCTCCCTCTACCTACCTACCGTATTTCTCCCTCTCTATCTATCCCCCTATCTACCTACCTGCCTACCTACTGTATTTCTCCCTCTCTATCTATCCCTCTACCTACCTACCTACCTACTGTATTTCTCCCTATCTATCCCCCTACCTACTATATTTCTTCCTTTCTCCCTCTACCTACCTACTGTATTTCTCCCTCTCTATCTATCCCTCTACCTACCTACCTACTGTATTTCTCCCTATCTATCCACCTACCTACCTACATACCTACCTACTGTATTTCTCCCTATCTATCCCCCTACCTCCTATATTTCTTCCTTTCTCCCTCTACCTACCTATCTACTGTATTTCTCCCTCTCTATCTATCCCCCTATCTACCTATCTACCTACCTACCGTGTTTCTCCCTATCTATCCACCTACCTACCTACCTACCTTATTTCTCCCTTTCTATCTATCCCTCTATCTACCTACCTATTGTAATATAATAATACAATAGCAGAGTTGGAAGGGACCTTGGAGGTCATCTAGTCCAACTCCCTGCCTAGGCAGGAAGCCCTATACCCATGATAGCGAACCTATGGCACGGGTGCCACAGGTGGCACACGGAACCATTTCTTAGGCCACGCGATGCATTGCCCTGTCAGCTTCACTGTGTATGTGTGCCCTGGCCAGCTGATTTAGGCCTTCTTTTGAGGCCGTTTTTTGCCCTCTGGAGATGGGGGAAGGCTGTTTTCACCCTCCCCAGGCTCCTATAAAGCCTCTGGAGCCTGGGGAGGACGTAAAAAGCATGCCAAATGCAGGGGGTCATGCACATAGCATTATGGATGTGGCACACCTGTGCACATCGTCCCTGCACTCCCCCTGCTTTGGGCACGCGAGCCAAAAAAGGTTAGCCATCACTGCCCTATACCATTTCAGACAAATGGCTACCCAAAATCTTCTTAAAGACTTCCAGTGTTGGGGCATTCACAACTTCTGGAGGCAAACGGTTCCACTGGTTAATTGTTCTAACTCAGGAAATTTCTCCTCAGTTCTGAGTTGCTTCTCTCCTTGATTAGTTTCCACCCATTGCTTTTTGTTCTGCCGTCAGGTGCTTTGGAGAATAGCGTGACTCCCTCTTTGTGGCAACCCCCTGAGATATTGGAAGACTGCTATCCTATCTCCCCTAGTCCTTTTATTAAACTGTATTTTCCCCCCCCCTCTATGGGCCACCTGTGAGTTTGCTATCCCAGTGCCTTTTTGGCCCTAAGAGGCCTCCATACGTTCCTGAGGAAATGACTGTTGGTGGGAGGAGTTACAGGGAGGTGAAAACCTGATCAGTGGGTACATTTTACTTTTGTGTACCTTGCACATGACACACATGTGCTAGGCACAAAATGAGTACGTATTCTATTATCGGACATCCTTGTGAACAATGTGTGAAAGTTTGGTGTAAATCGGTGCAGTATTTTTTGAGATTAGTGGATTCGTACAAACTATTTTACATTTTTATTTATATAGATAAAGGCATAAATGTCTCAGAAGGAACTTGAAGGAATACTTGGCCATTGTGAACATTAACACAATCAGGTATTAAAATTGTTAAATGACCCACTCTGAACAATAACTGGGGGAAGGATTCTTGAGGAGAAGCATCAAGTACCATAAGAACATTGACTTGTCACAAGAGCTGTTTTTCTTCATGCAAAGCTCTCTTCATTAAGATGCCTATTCAACTGTAATGTTCCAAGGCCATATGTAGGTTAGGGATAAAGATAAACAACAACCCTATTTCTGTTGAGCTTTTATACTTCAGCTACCTCTTATAGTTCAGCTAGCTTGGCCAAGGACAAGTTATAAGAGATCAACAGAAATAGGAGAACCTAAACTTGTGGGACACTGTATCTTCTTTCTTCTTCTATCTTCTTTTCTTTATTTATATGTATACGTGTTTGTTTGTTTGTTCCAGCATAACTCTAGAATGCCTCAAGCAATTTTGACCAAACTTGGTACACAGATGACTTACCCTCCAGAGACAAACACTGTGGGGGGCAAGATAGCCCTTGGGGGGGGGGTGTCTGTGTCTGTGTGTTCCAGCATAACTCTGGAAAGCTTGGGCCTTTAAGGAGATTGAGTGTGGCATCCTAGAGCGGCAATTGTTTGTGATGTCATGGGAGAGGGAAAGAAGCCTGATTAGGCCAGTACAGAGGCCTTTGATTGAATGTGCCATGGCCTAAGAAGATTGCCCACCCCCACCTCACTGCCGCGGCCCAATCTCGCAGGAAACAGCTTCAGCCTGTGTTCCTAGGATCATCCTTTGCTCTAGCTCAGGCCTAGGCTTCCCTCACACAGTAGGTCTGTGTGTAAGTGCCAGGATCATAGATAGAGCAGTAAAGTGGAATGCATATGAGGGGGAAGGGAGAGGGCAGGGACGATGGGCATGGGAGTAGGGGGACAAAAGGCCCCCCTCAATGGCTCCCTGTCAGGAAAAAGCTTCAGGGCAAAGTGCCAGGATCATAGACAGAGCAGGAAAGAGGAGCACATGGGAGTGAGAAAAGAAAGGGCAGGGATAATGAGCATGGGAGTAATGGGGGTGGGGGTGGGAAGGCCCCTCAATGGCTCCCTGTCAGACAAACATTTTGACTCCTATAAATACCTGGGCAACGCCAGGTCATCAACTAGGTAAACATTAAAAAAAACCTTCTCTAAGGCAGAGGTTCTCAAACTCTGAGTCATAATTTTAGGGAGAAATGAACAAATGTAAAGAGGTATACATTGGGTAGCATTTGCCCATAAAAAACCCAGCTGACATTAGAATTAGGTTCATTTCTTTCCGAACAAGTGAGTGGTGATCACGTTAATTCATTTCTCATTTTAAAGACTAACAGGACCATATGGCTTTTATTTGGGCAGAGTCTTACAGTTTAAAAGGTACTTTTTTCCTGATTGAATTTAGGGTTAAGCATAGTGGAGAATGCACCTTAATGTTAAAAAAAAACAGCACAACAGTTTGGCTGAAAAAGAAGAGATAGAAAGTAATTGCAGATCTTAAGTCATGGCAACATGAATTTCCCACACCAAGATAAACCACAGACTTGGCATTGATGTTTTTATGTAACCCCAGCCCAATGTTCACACAAAGATTAAGAACTAAGTAGATATTTGAAACCTAGCTGAAAGTGGTGCCAGCTTTTAAAATCATGGTGACAGTTACAGTGTGAGTGTGTATGTGGGGTTGTACATGAACAAGGAAAATACATGCAAGAGACCAAATATTACAATCAAAGACACATGGGGAGGGCCTTTACTGTTGCTCCTGGCCCTCTGGAACATCTCTTTCCCTCCCACCCCCTTGTGAGATTGGCCCCACTCTCCTATGTTTTTGTAAGGGCCTAAAGACGTGATTGTGCCAGTCGACTTGGGGGCCCAGTGGGGGAACAACTCAATGGAGGTAGCTGATTGACTAATAACAGATCCCATCTCCATCCCTGCCCTCCCTGTGTGTCTTTGATTTTAACGTTTGATTTTAACTTTTCATGTTTTAACTTAGATGTAACTGTAAGCCTCTCAGACTTACCCTATGGTACAATAGGCAATAAATTTTATAAATAAAATTTGTTCATGAGCCCTATTTTACCCACAGAGATTATGTTAACAAAGTTCAAGAATCCTACTTCCCACTGATTTTAGATGGGGAAAATGTTTAGATTAATCCAATTGGCTAAGCATACTTCTGAATGCATTCTGGTACATGCAAAACTACCCTTTGCAAAAGAATATGGTTCTATCCATTTGTATGAGAACATGATACATTCTTAGCCTTACCTGATTTAGTCCTTACCGTTTAAAGGACACAAACCGAAAGGAGTATAGCGACTCTGGGCAAACCAGACAAAATTTAAACCTTATTTGTTCAAGTGTTTTGTGGGAACAGCCGCAGAAGGCAGCTGTATTTGCTTATTTGTTTGCAAAATGTGGGTAATGTTTGTGCATAGATCTTGGCATTGTTTTAAAGGGCACAGCTTAGAGCAAAAGTGGGAAGGAACCCATACCTACGTCTTTCCTAGAACCATTCTGAAATTAAAATAAAAAAGAAGCAAAAATGGGCTGGCATTAGTTATAAGCATGATACATTTTGGATGATCAGAAATAGTTTTGTGGGCCATATGTTGTTTGATTATTTTTTCCATTTAAAAAAATCAATATTTGCATAGTGGATGCCCCATGCTTGGACTGAAAACAAATTTAATAAATTGCAGCATTTGACTGCAAAGTGCTTGAGAAACTGGTCGAACTAGTACGATTTCATAGCTACGGCTATCTGTAGAGCGTAAAACTTCGTGACTCTCAAGAGGCTTTCAAAAATGTTTATTTGTGTTCACTTGCAGTAGTGAATTAGCTAATCTGTAAACGTAGGTTTGGGAAGAAGGCTCTTCAAATGAGAAAGTGTACTAGGCAACTTCAAAATATGACAAGTCAACCCTGTTGTTGAGATAGGAACATTTTGTTTATTTTTCAGTGGAATGCTGGACAGCTTTCCAAATGTTGTAGCTGACAATGTTAATGTACAGGTGTAATATGTGTGGAAAGAGGGGTTCATATTTTAGTATCTGTTTCCCCTAGCAGGGTCAAAACAGTGTAGCTATAAAAACTCCCTGTCACGTTTTTGTAACTTGCAAATAGAAATTATTATTGAATGATTATGCACATCGTTGGTGTCAACTTTTAGCTCTGCATAGATTTTGTATTTATTTTTATTCTGCCTTTATTATTCTTATAAATAATTCAAGGTGGTGAGCGAATCTAATACTCCTTCCTCCTCTTCCTATTTTCCCCACAGCTACAACCACCCTGTGAGGTTGTTGTTGGGCAGAGAAAGAATATCTGGCCCAAAGTCATCCAGTCATTTTTTATGCCTAAGGCAGGACTTGAACTCACTTGTCTTCTGGTGATTCACTCAAAGTCACCCAGCTAGCTGTTATACCTAAGGCAGGACTAAAATTCATTCTCCTGTTTTCTTTCTGTCTATCTCTTTCTCCCTCCTCCCTCCCTCCCTTTCTCTCCCCCCACCCTTTCTCTTGGGTCTTCTCTTATTTTCTTCCTTTCCACCCTTTCTAGCAATGAGGGTTTCTCCAGAGAGTTTTGCATAATCACGAGGTCCCATAACACGAGCCTGGTCATTTGTGTTGACTTAAGAAGTCTGGGTTGATTTATTTGACGAGCCATCCAGTTTGTATTCTTGGCATTGGTATTATCAGGAGTTTTCTCCAACATCTCTGTGTATCTTATAAAGTGGGTGAAGTGTGACAGGGAATAGATGTGTATATATTTTAAGGAAAAGGATAAACTGTTCAGGAAAATGGCAGCTGAGCTGTTCTTCTTCGAGGCAGAAGCTGTATAAAGAGGATAGAAAAGTGCTATGCCCTTTGAATGATTTTGGAAGCGATCCAAAGAGTTCAAAAGATGTGAAATTTTACGTGCGATACTTGCAAAGAAAGGGAGCTAGCTGCACTAAACACAATTGATGTTAAAATGAGATTGGTTCAAACTGTTACACTAATCAGAGAAGATATTTGAGTCCATAACAGAAGCTTAAAACAATTGAATACAATCTGGAACCATAGCCTACAATTTTGTAGCAAAATCCAATGATCCAGAAACATTTGAAAATCATATGAACGACATAATCTGTACACAGTAAATTAGCAGCTGATAAATCAGGGTCTTCAGCAAATTGCTTTATCTTTGTTGATCCTGCTTACCAAGAAATATGAGACCTTCTCTTAAAATCAGCCATGGTTTTATTTTACTACAGGTAGTCCTCAACATACCACTGGTCGAAGTTACAACAGACCTCCTCCTCCCCTAAAGCAATTTATGACTTGGGTTTGAGGCTCTGCTGGTTGCCTCCCCTGCAATCATGTGACTGCATTTTGGGCACTTGGACTGTGTGACCCAATCCACATTTATGGCCATTTGCAGAATCCTGTGGTCATGTGACCTTTATGTTTTTGCTGGAAACCTTTGTTTAGTCTGTTTTCTGTGATCATAGGGTTTGCTTACAATTACTGTGTCAGCTTAATGAATGCTGCAAAAAAGTCATAAAATGGTTCATGGTCATGTGATTACACACTCAACAGCCATCATGACTTACAACCAATTATAGTCTTAAATCAAGGACTAGCTATATTTAAAAACTTTCAGTATCTTTTGCAGGGTCCAAGGTGACTTAAATCCTTTATGGTATCAATTCTTATCCTGTTTTTAAGGAAGGCATGCAATGTTTATTACAAAGACAAAAAAAATCTCGACCAAAAGATTTACAGCCCAAGCCAGCCAGCATATTCAGAGCAGCCAAGCAACCTTTTGAACTAAGCCTGCGCTGCAAGCCAAACAACTTTTCACTTTTACTTTTTTTATATTTTTAGCTAATGAGATTCGGCATAGAATTGGGTGGCCTTATAAATACAGTTTTAAAAAGGGAATAAATAAATGAAAGCTGACAAAGTTTCTTTCTTGGCAGGAAAACATTCACAAGGGTAGCAGAATGGCCTTTTTGGCCTTGTTTTTCCTCCTAACCTATAGGCAAGTACAGTATGTGCAGATTCTGGTTATCACATGAGGGATGTTTTCAGCAGGTAGCCGTCTTGAGATTAGTATTCTGCCGCTGTTCCCACCTTGGACAGGTTGTTCCTCTTGCTGCTTCTATGTAAACACACTGTAATTAGTCATAATCTTGCAGGCTGTCACCTGCAATTTGTGTCAGTCCCGATGAGACCAGGTCCTTCCCCCCTCCCCAATGCTGGCTTCTCTTGCTCTTTCCATCACACTACATGCTGAATACATATTTCATTTTCTTACTTTGATGTCCTCTCTCAAATATTTGGCTGGTCTTCAATTTGTTTCCTGCTGTCTGGTTTGAGCAAGTAATCCCTGTTGATTGACACCAAAGTCAGATTGCGTGTGTGTTTGCAATAGATCTCAGGACGTGTATATTTGTTTATTCTGACTGAGTCTTTTTTCAGATGGAAGAAGAGGTGGAAGTGGGATTTCTCCTTCCACATATACATATCTGCCATTTGACCACCCACAAATACTGAACAGTAAGGGGTCCTTGCTGCTCTCTGAGCTTTCTTTCTTTCTTGCAGATGTTTCATTACCCTAACTAGATCATCAGTGCTAGTAAGGAGTGCTGTTTGCTGTCAATTTATATTCTGATGTCTTTCCCGTCTGTTGGGGAGGATGGTCTAGAACAGGGGTCCCCAAACCCCGGGGCGCGGACTGGTGCCGGTCCGTGGCTTGATAGGAACCGGGCCGCAGTGTGTGGCGCAACTCTTAGAAAGGGACGGAGAGGAGGAGGGAGCAGCCCCCTGGGCAGAGTGCGCACCGGGGCGGGAGAGCACAGGCGTGGCCACTCGCGCCATTTAGGGCCCAAGAGGGGCGAGTGAGCCGACTCACACAAACCCCACACGCGCATGCGCTGCCTGTTCTCCCCCCCCCCCCGACACCCTCTACGTCGGCTGAGCCATGGCCACCGGTCCACGGAATTTTTTTAACATGAAACTGGTCCCTGGTGCCAAAAAGGTTGGGGACCCCCGGTCTAGAGTTTCTTTGGTTGGACTGTTTACTGATGACTCTTTGGCAGTTCCTTGATTGGGGTATTGCTTACTTGATTGTAGATCTGGAGTTAATCTATGCTGATCTGAGTGCTGATTACTGCTGGAGAAGTTCTGGAGTCTTTTTGTTCTCTATTGGGCTGGTTGCTTGTTTCAACCAGCAACATCTTTTTGCATAGTCTGTAGATGCTGTTAAGGTATATGTATCTATTGATGGCTAATTTGTCAGAGTGCCAGGCTTCTAGAAATTACCTGGCATTTTTGAATTTGGCCTGGTCTAGGATTGTCACAATTTTCCAGTTGAAACCGCCAAAGAGCCATCAGTAAGCAGCCCAACCAGAGAATCTCTAAGACTTCCCCCATCCACACAGACAGGTAAAACACCAGGATATAAACTGACAGCAAACTGTACTCCTTACTAGCACTAATAAGGGTTATCAAACATTTGCAAGAAAACAACCAAGTTCAGAGAGCTCAGAGGACCCCTCATTTCAACTCTGGGCTACAGATAGTCTCCTTCATTCATACTGAACACTCTTTTCTTGCTCAGTGTTGTAAGGATTCCCCAGCCTGGGGATATATTGGCGTTTCAAGACTAATATTCCAGAATCTTATGCTGAGTGGACTGGGAATGATGGGAATTTCCCCAGAATTCTGGAGAGCTTTGAGTTGAGGAGGATGGTCCCGAAACATTGCTGAAATCTTCTGGTGGTCATTTATTTGATTTTTATCTTGCTTTTATTACTTTATAAGTGAAGACAGTGAATATGCATAATACTCCTTCCTCCATAAACCAACCTGTGAGATTTGTTGTGCATCTTCTGCTTCTTTTGTTCTTTTGCTCATGAAACGATTGTTGGTACTTACCTGAACGATGCTTCTGATGATGAAGACGGGTGGTGTCACCATAGGGATATTTTCACTGCCAATTGGTCCATAGACTGAGAAGAAACATTTAGGACACGCCTGCTCCTCCTTCTCCCATTCCTTCGAAGACGATTGGAACCGGAGCTGCGAATCAAGGTCACAAGGAAAGGAAACCTCAACCCCAGAATAAGCTCCGAAATATGTCTGGCCGATGTAATAGCGACCAGAAAGATCACCTTTAGCATCAACATCTGTAGCGATACGGACCTAATAGGCTCGAAGGGAGCCTCTGTCAGTGCCTGGAGGACTAAGGAAAGGTCCACGTGGGAAATCTGTGTACCACTGGTGGAGCTAAGTTGGCTATGCCTTTTAGAAACCTCCTAACTAATGGAAGGTGGGTGAGGGACATGCGACCTTCTCCGGGTAGTACTGTCGCTAGAGCAGCTGTCTGTCTGCGCAATGTGTTGTAAGCCAACCCTTTATCCAGGCCATCTTGCAAAAAATCTAACACCTGTGGGACAGATGCCTCCTGGGGAACAATGGAAGACTGTTCGCACCATTTAGAAAAGGCCAACTAGGTTGCATTATAAATTCTAGTAGTAGAAGGGCTTCTAGCCGCCTCCAAGGTGGTCATGACCTTCTCTGATACCCTAGCTCTACCTAGTAAGTGCCTCTCAAGTGCCAGGCGGTTATCTTCAACCACCCGGGTTCTGGGTGTTGAAGTACCCCCTGGTATAGTCTGATCTCCTTGTCTGGAATCCTCCATGGGGGGGACAAGAACAGCTGCATCAGGTCCGCATACCAAGCTCTCCTCGGCCAATCTGGGGCTATGAGAATCATCTCAGCCCCCACCACCACCAGTTTCCTGATTGTACCCTGAAGGAGATGAAGGGGAGGGAAGGCATAGAGAAGGCTGGGTAGCCAACTGCAGCGAAGTGCATCTGTGTTCTCGGCTCCCCTGGTCTGGTATCTTGTGATGATTTGAGCTGCGGGTTGTCCGTCGTTGCAAACAAGTCAATTACCGGAGTCCTGAACCTGTGACATATCTGCCGAAACAGCAATGGGTCGAGTTGCCACTCCCCGTAGTCCACTGTACTCCAACTGAGCCAGTCGGCCTGATGGTTCGAGATTCCGGAGATGTGGTCTGCCTCGATGGAGCACATGTGCGTCTCCGCCCAGCTCATCAGTCTGTGTGCCTCTGTCCACAGAGCTCTCGAATGTGTTCTGCCCTGCTTGTTGACATGTGCCTTTGTGGCAATATTGTCTGTCAGAAGTAACACATGAGCATGTAACAAGTCTTTTTGAAAATGACGCAAGGCCAGGTGTGCCGCCCTCAATTCGAGATAGTTTATATTGTGGCGCAAATCCGTGACAGTCCAACGGCCCTCCACCATGCGCGAACCCATTAACGCGCCCCAACCATAGAAACTCGCATCCGTGGTTACTGAGACTCTGACAGGCTCCCAAAAGGAAGACCCCCTGCTGAGCGCCTGAGACAGCCACCTTCGGAGGGACAGCCGCACCTGGAGAGACATTGGAACTGCCAGATGAGAATTACTGAGCATCTGTCTTTGGTATGGAATCAAGGCCCGTTGCAACTCCCTGGAGTGGAAGCACGCCCAGGGAACTATCCCCACACAGGAAATCATGGATCCGAGCAACCGGGACAGGACAATTATGGGGACCACCTGGCTGGACCTGACAGAGCTAGCAAGCTGCTGCAGCTTCTCTATCCGCTCCTCAGACAAATAGACCACCCCTTCGGTAGAGTCTATGACTGCTCCTAAATGAAGGATCCTCGTAGAGGGGATCAGATGACTTTTGGGGACATTGATTGAGAACCCCAACCTTAGGAGCGTGTCTATGGTAAATCTTAGGTTGGAAATTGTCTGGTTAAAAGAGTGTGCCTGAAGTAGCACATTGTCAAGGTAAAGTTGCAGTCTAATAGAGATAGACCGCAGGTAGGCTGCAACCGCCGCCAAGACCTTTGTAGAGATACAGGGTGCAGAGGCCAACCCAAATGGAAGAGCCCTATACTGATAATGCTGTTCTAGGTGAGAGAAACGAAGAAAACTGTGGTGAGCGGGGCACACCGGAATATGTAGATAGGCTTCGGTAAGATCTATGGAGACCATGAAGTCTCCCTTCCAAATACCCTGTAAAATGGATTTCAATCTGTATACGATGTAATTATTTAGGCGTTTTAAATCCAAAATCGATCGCCAACCCCCTGAAGCCTTAGGGATGACGAATAGGTTGGAGTAAAACTCCAAACCTTCCCCAGGGGGCACCGGCTCGATGGCCTGGATGTCCAGTAAATGCTGGACAGCCGAGGAGACTAACTCTAACCTGTCCAGATTTCTGGAAGAGGGGAAAGATTGAAAGAAATTTGGAGGTGGCGACAGGAATTCGATCTTAAGACCCTGTTGGATTGTGTCCATGACCCAGTCATCCTTGGTTATTTGAGCCCAATAAGAAGCAAAGTATTGCAGGCAGCCACCTATGGAAAGATCAGATTTAGGTCTGTCTTCCCTTGCAGAAGGGATGACCGCCTCCCCCCGAAAGGGCCGTCGTGACTGGTACTGCC
Organism: Rhabdophis nuchalis; assembly: GCA_039707465.1. Taxonomy (NCBI): domain Eukaryota; kingdom Metazoa; phylum Chordata; class Lepidosauria; order Squamata; family Natricidae; genus Rhabdophis; species Rhabdophis nuchalis. Next base: position 13,697,698 of record CM077647.1, on the reverse strand, counting down.
CTTGGCCCCTATCCTGGAAGGAATTCCTGAAGTGGAACCTGTCTCCCCGGGAACCATAGTACCTCGGTTGATGAAATTCCGAGTCAGGGGGGCGGAAAAACTGACGTCTGCGATATGGGGCCGGTCGATTATACTGTTGCTTAGTAGAAGAGGGCATCACCTTCTTCTCCTTATTTTCGACCAGGATCGGATCTAAAGACTCCCCAAACAACTTGCCTCCTGCATACGGTCTCGATGCCATGTGGAACTTTGATTTATTGTTGACCTGCCAGTTCTTGAGCCACAGCAACCTCCTGGATGCCACCGAGGCCGACAGAGCCCTGGAAGAGAATCTCATAGAGTCTAAGGTAGCATCAGCAGAAAACTGCGTGGCAGCAATTATCTTGCTGATGTCATTCAGTGTACACGTGTCTTCAGGCGGAGTGCGGGCCTATAGCTGCTGGAGCCAGAGTAGAGACATTCTATTAAAGAACGATGCGGCAGCCGCCGCCTTGATAGACCAAGTTGAAGCCTGAAACCCCTTACGCAGGATGTGCTCTACCTTTTTGTCCTCCGGCTTCAACTTGTCCACCACGTTCCCGGCTATCACAATTGCTGACGAAAACAATGCCGCAACTGGTGTATCGACCTCAGGCACCTGCAGGGCTTGGGAGAAAGACTTGTCCATATTATATAGTCTCCTGTCATTGACCCCTGGGTTAGGGAAGGAGCCGGGCTGGGACCATTGTCCTTTAACCACCTCCAAGAAGAGGGGAGGGGTTGGAACCTCCTCTTTGTCCAGGGGGGTTCGAATAAAAGTAGTTTAGCTTAAGTCCTTTTGGCCGGATGAAGTCTGGCTTGCAACACCTCGCAACTCGCCTGCTGGAGGAGACCACAGGTGGACAGGAGATGATGGGTGTGGGCGCAGGAAGAACCTGACTCTGTCGGGCCTGCTGTCTCATACCCGCTGTTATGCCCTTAGAAGTGGCTGATGAGATCAGTCTTTGTATGTTGGGAGGTAAATCCTGTAGATCATCGTAATCATCCTCAAACTCCTCCCCCCAGAGAACTTTGTTTTGGGGTGCCAAAGTGGAATGAGGGACCAAATAATCCCTGGAGGTACCTTCCAGAGGAGTTCCCATTACGCCCCTGATAGGAGATGGGGACACCGAGGGAGAAGGTGAAACTTCCCGCCTAGTTCTGTCCACCCTAGTCATGGGTGATGGATCCCTAGAATGGGCTGGGGAAGAAATTCCAGACAAAGAGACAGACTCCACTGGCTCATGTGCCCTCAACAGGCGCTCAGCTCGTGCCACCTGCTTCTCCAGGGCTTGTTGTCTCCGCTGCTCATCCCGGATTGTAGCCCCACAAGGCCGTTGTTCTGAGGAAGGCCTCGTGGACCGTGGTGTAGAAGGAGCCTCGAGAGAGGGAGGCTGAGTGGTAGAGGCCTTTTTTGCCCTGGTAGCCATCAGGGTAGATGCAGCAATTAACCTCTACTGTGATCAAATGTTCTTATATGTTAATATATCGGTTACAGTAATAATAATAATTAATTAAAGTTTCTCTTTCTTTTTTTTTTAAATGAGAAACAAATGATAACTGTCCACTCCAAGTCTCTGCTCAATGTCTGCCTGGATCAGCCAAGTAGCCGGTCATCCACCGTTTTGTTTTGTTTTTTAAACTGAATAGGGCTAATTACAGCCGTTCGCACTGCTGCGCAATTAACAAAATGGCGGCCGACATGAGGCGAAGGGAAAATGGTCGCCTGAGGTGATCCTCACCCCGAGGAACGTTGGCCGTTCTGTCTTTGAGCCTGGCGCGCTGCAGTGGAGAGGAGGTCAGCGCCAGGCTATTTAGAACAATTGGCAGTGTATCACGCTGCGGGGGGAGACTCCGGCTGCATGGTTATCTGCAAGGTGGAGAAGGAAATAACGGCCCGTCAATATCAATTTCCCCAGGAAGGGGAATTCTCGATGAACGGGGAAGCCCCAGCCGCCTGCATGCGCCCAAAGTAAATTTGCTGGACTCCGCTTACCGCTCTCCACGAGGGGAGAAGTAATTAATTTTGCCGTTCAGCTGGCGATTTGACGCCCCCCTTGCAAAGGTGGCTGCGAGCCCGCAGCGACCTTGCTGTCAGGAGCAATCCGTTAAATTCAATTAATAAATGCAATAAATTTAGAACAATTAAATGCTACAGCCCATTGAAACCAGATTAATTTTAAAGTCACCAGAACAAATATTCTCAGCCATTCGGACCATAGACTGAGAAGGAATGGGAGAAGGAGGAGCAGGCATGTCCTAAATGTTTCTTCTCAGTCTGTGGACCAATTGGCAGTGAGAATATCCCTATGGTGACACTTCCGCTCTTCATCATCGAGAACAAAGGTGATATGTGCAGGTGAGATGTCAACTTCTGTCTGCAGTGCTGTATCCAGGAATGACAATTGTGGTTAAGAACCTAGGTTTGGCAATGAAGGGGATGCAGAAGTATTTTTGTAGGATATATATCCATGCCATTATAGGAGTAAAAACAATGGGGAAGAAAAGAATGGGATGAAGAAGAAAAAGGGTGTTGGTATATACCTGATATGCCTCTTCTAATAAGGTGGAGATAGCATCCATGAACAGGTTAACATGATCCGTGCTCTGATTGGACTGAGTCTGAATATTAATTAATTATTGCCATAAATAACCCACCCTTGTGAGGGTCCCCACCCAGCTTTCCGGCGAAAGAAAGAAGACAGACTCAACGTGTTATCCAAATCATAGTTTACTGTACTCAACTTTACAACTCAACACTTTATAAACACCATGGTAAGCAAACTGCCCCCTTGGAGAAAGGATAACCTTAGCGTCAGAACAGTTTCCCAATACAGGTGGGCCGGATGCTATCTCCACCTTATTAGAAGAGGCGTATCAGGTAGGTACCAACGCCCTTTCTGAATAAGTGTGGAGATAACATCCATGAATGGGACATACTCAAGCCTGGTTATATTCCAGGGTGGGTTCCAGACTGTTCCGAACATAGCCCCATAGACCCAATGGCCTGTAGGACCCTGTGGCCGAATGCAGTGTCAACCGACACAAACCTATCTAACTTGCAATTTCTAATAAAAGGCGAGGGTGAAGCACATGCCGCGGCCCTGCAGATCTCATCCAGGGACACTTGTCTGGCCCATGCCATGGTGGTGGCCGCACTCCGAGTGGAGTGAGCCGTGATGCCCTCCGGGACCGAATCCTGATGAGCTTCATATGCTGCTGCAATGCGTTTACATACCCACCTACCTATGGTAGCCACTGAGACCTTACCCAAGGAGGACGTTAGGAAAGAAACGAACAGTACCTCCGTCTGGCGTATGTCCGCCGTGAGTGGGATGTATATTTCAAGCGCCCAGCGCACATCCAACCTGTGCCACTGGTGCTCTAATTGGTGTACCGGGGTGGGGCAGAAATTAGGTAGAACCACCTCTTGAGCCCTATGGAACCAAGACCCTAGCTTTGGCATAAACGAAGAGTCCAACCTCAGCACTACTCTATCAGAATAGAATTTGCACAGATCCTCCTGCACCGAAAGGGCATATAATTCTGATATCCTTCCAGCAAATGTTATTGCTACCAAAAAGGCTACCTTCCAGGTAAGTAACTGCATGGGAACCTCACGTAAGGGCTCAAAGGGTGGCCCGAGGAGTTGTTCCAGGACCTTGGCAAGATTCCAGGAAGGGTATCGGTGTATCGTTGTGGGTCTCAGTTTGGTGGCACCCTTCAAAAACTGCCTCACCACGGATGATGTGAAAGGGGCTGCCCTCCCCACAGGTAAGTATGGTGCTTAGGGCGGCAACCTATCTCCTGATAGTGTTGGTTTACGGTTTACGGTTTATTAAATTTGTATACCGCCCTTCTTCCTTGCGGGATTCAGGGCGGTGAACAGGCATCAATAAAAACATATAAAAACATCAATAAAGAACACACTTTAAAATAATATTAAATTAAATTAGGGCCCGTTCTAAAAATCAAGTTGAATAAAACCAATTTAAAATGACCAATTAAAAGCTACTGAACCAGGCCGGCTGCACAGAATAAGTGCGTTTTCAGAGCCCGACGGAAGAGGCGCAGGTTGGTGATCATACGTAGGTCGGGGGGCAGATCGTTCCAGAGGGCAGGGGCTGCCACAGAGAAGGCTCTCCCCCTGGGGGTCGCCAGGCAGCATTGTTTGGCCGACGGCACTCTGAGGAGGCCTAATCTGTGGAAGCGAACTGCCTATGAGAATAGGCGTATCAGGTAAGCACCAACGCCCTTTCTCCATAGTGGGGGGAGGGGTATTCAGGCTGAGACGTACCAAAGCCTAATCATCCCTGGGGGGACCTATATATGATATATACAAAACATACATGGTGATCTGTGTCAACATCTCTATGCACAGATTGTAACACCCTGCGTCCAAAAGCTGCATCTTTTTCTGCATCAGCAGAAGCAAAGGAGTCTAATTTATAGTTCTTTATGAATGGTGAAGGGAAGCCCACATAGCAACCCTACAAATCTCAGACAAAGAGTAGCCCAGGCTGCTGAAATAGCCGCACTTTGTGTGGAATGTGCTGTGATGGGCCCCGGACCCTGGATCCCCTGCGCTTGGTAAGCAGTAGCAATACAGGCTGTAACCATCTGCTTATGGTAGTAGATGTCATCTTATTTCCCAGGGATTCCAGCTGGAAAGAAACAAACAATGCTTCTGTTTTCCTGGTCAGCAATGTTTTTTTAAGATAGACTCTCAAAGCCCTCCTCACATCCAAGGTGTGCCATTTTTTCTCTAAAGGATGAGAAGATCCTTTAGAAATTGGGCAAAGTCAGTTCCTGAGATCGATGGAAGCAAGAGCATACCTTGGAAATGAAGGAGGGGTCCAGCCTTAAAACCACTCTGTCATTGTGGAATATACATAAATCATCCCTGGTAGACAATGCCTATAGCTCAGATATCCGCCTAGCAGAGGTGATGGCTACCAAAAAGGCCACCTTGAGTGTCAGGAACTTGAGAGATACTTTCCGTAACGGTTCCAAGGTGGCACCTGTTAGAGAGTCCAACACCTTGTGTAAATCCCAAGGGTACCTATGTACCATGGTGTCTTAAGATTAGAAACACCCTTGAGAAACTGCCTGACCATAGGGTGCTGAGTCAGTGTTTATGACCTGCCACACAGTAGCACAGAAGAAATTGCAGATACCTGTCTCCTAATAGTATTAGGAACCAACCCTTTACCCAGGCCCACTTGAAGAAAGTCCAGGACCTGTGGGATAGTGGCTTGAACCAGGTCAAAGCTCTTAGTGGCACACCATGTGCAGAATGGGCATCATGTCACATTGTACATGTGCTCTGTGGACGGCCTATGGGCAACCTGAATAGTTTGTATGTCTCTGGAGGAATATTTGTCCTCCCTCAGGACGCTCCGCTCAAGCGCCAGGCAGTCAACTGGAGCCACTGATGGTCTGGATGCTTCAGTGACTCCTAGCTGAAGGATATCATTTCCTGAGGGATCCTCCAGGGTCTATCCACCGAGAGTGATCGGAGGTAGGCGAACCAAGGCCGCCGGGGCCAATGTTGGGCAATTATCACCCCCTCCGTCCCCTCTTGCAAGATCTTTTGTATGACCGTGGGAATCAAGGGCAAAGGCAGGAAGGCATAAAGGAGTCCCTGGGTCCATGTGCAGTGGAGAGCATCCACCTCTTCCATGTTCTGCGATGGGAACCGGGAATAAAACCTCGGGAGCTGAGCATTGAGAGGAATGGCATAGAGGTCGACTTCCAGCGGCCAAAAAAGTCCACAGAAAATTGCTGGCTGCAGCTGCCACTCTGTAAATCAAGGACTTCCTGTTATCATATGAATTGTCATGATAATCCTGGAGGTGCAAGAAGATTGAGAAAATATAACTGGATATATGAGAGAATGTAACTGGATATGTCATACCAGATGGCGATATGAACATAAATACTTGCCAGGAAATGGCTAACTAGCTGGCTGCCACATCTTTATCTTGGTTGAAAATAAGGACCATTGAATTCAATGGGATTCAGCCTTGGGAATGATGGGCAGAAGATTATAACACCTATGTATTCACTGCTCTTCAGAAGCATTTTCCCTTTTAGAACATATTGCTTTGTCCCAAGGGTGAAGTAGAAATACATGGCCCTTGGGTGTAGTGGAAATGGCAATGAGGATTTCCAATTTTTTCACCTCCAATTCAACATGTTTTTACTAATTGTAAAGTCTTTCTTAGCCATTCCAGAAACTGGTATTTCTTGTATTTGGTTTGAATTGATCAAGATTCTTATGGAAAATGAAAAGGAAAGTTCCTCCAAAGAAAGCAGACAAATAATTTTCATTACCTTAAAAATATTTCATTTTGTGAATGAATAAAAAGAAAAGCCGACGGAAGAATATAAATTGACTCATTTATATTAAGTTGGGCTCTAATGATGGCTCAGAAGCAAAATTGCTTAAGGAAGTTTCATTATTCTTATATTCTCTGCAGCTGTATCTATAATTTCTACTCCATTGACCTTTTCTAATCGAATACATTCTTTCATATTCAAAGAGATGGAAAGTCTCAGGTGGCCAAACTTTGCCTGCTCATCTTTTAGGTAGTAAATACGCAGTCTTTCCAATTCTCTTTCATGGACGTAACCAAGGAGATAACACCTGTTCCGTAGCCATTGCAGAAAGCATTATAAGGAGCTAAATTATTTTTTAAGATTTTTTAATTAGAAATTGGGTTCAAATGAAACTTTATTTTAATTATCTTCATTTCATTCCAGATAAACATATGGGCAGTGTGGTCCCTTTTCTCCAAAATAATGACCCTGTTTGCTGAGTGATAGAAACAGTAAAGGTAGTCCTTGACTTACGACCACAACTAAGACCAAAATTTCCGTTGCTAAGCAAGACAGCTGTTAAGTGAATTTTGCCTCGTTTTGCCTTTCTTGCCAAAGTTTTTAAGAGAATCACCACAGTGGTTAAATGAATCATGTGGTTGTTAAGTGAATCCAGCTTCCCTCAATGACTTTGCTTGTCAAATTACCTGTGGTGAACTCCTTAATTTTTGGACTGTCTCTTTAAAAATGCCAGTTAATGGGGTGGTTATTTAACAACACCATGAAAAGAATCCAGTTCAACATGGCGTCAGCAGAGCAAATAAGGAGTAGGGGAGAGAAAGCAGTTACAAGGTTTATTTTATTTAAAAATGGAAGGGGGGGGGGGGAAACCCAGAATAGTTTCCATTTCTTTCTAAAAGTAAGTGGCAGGGCTCTGCTGCTTGGTGTCAGATGAATGAGCAGGGCCTGTGAGCTTTGGCCTCTCTGAACATAGAACTTGTGGTCAGGCAAATGAGTAGGAGAGCATGGACTTGCATTAGCATATATATTAATGGGAAACTCAAGAGCTGACTAAATAGTAACCCCTGTTCAAAAGACAAAAGTCCACGGAAACTTCATAAACATTAAATGGATATTAAAATTGCAAACTTCACTTACACGGCTGATGCACATCCCACTGAGATGTTTAGTAAATTTGCAGATTCCCATTGACGAAAAAGATTGCAATGTCAAATAATAATAATAATAAT